>PVIU01011281.1:0-65203 GCA_004026605.1 Ondatra zibethicus
CAGACAAAGTTTCTCTGTGTAACAGCCCTGACTGTCCTGGAACTAGCTCTGTAAACCAGGCTGACCTTGAACTCACAAAGATCCACCTGTCTGTGCCTCCTGAGTGCTGGGATTTAAAGGGGTGCATAACCAACCTGCCTGGTTAAGCTTTTTAACACCCCTTAAAGATGATAGGGTTCCACACAGAACTTTCTTCTCATTCCAGACTTGACTCTTAGACAATGCTAAAAATGGCTTGAATAAGGATTCGTTTGTACATATGTTCCAATTTGGCCACCCCTGAATAAAAGTCTTTTTCTGACCTTAAATGCTAAAAGTCTTCTAGAAGATGCCACAGGGCAGAAATCCAAAGGGATCTGAAAGATGTCATGTGAAACTGCAGTTGCTATGCACACTCATCTCCCCCAAAGACGAAAGCTTGAGCTTTGCAGCAAGAGAAATCTCCAGCTCCATTAGGACAAACTAATATGCTCTCCAGTTATTTATATTCTTTGAGAATTTACTTTAAGGACTGAGCATATTACACAATGGTTCTCCATTAACATATCTTTCAAGTTCTTTCTTTCTCACTACAACCCACATTGGGAAACTTCTGAGATTCTCAGGAGATCTCCTCCTCAGAGTATCCAAACCTAGACAGCATTAGGCTTTACCACCCGATCATGTGCAAATCCAGCTCCACAATATACCCTGTTACAGCACTGTTCTTGTGTTAGATTACATCTTCATCATTCTCTATTACAATACGCTTAGAACCAATATTCTAATGAAACTTTAAAGTACCACCCTACACATCCAAAACCACAAAAGTACACTGGCTCACTCGTGTTTATAGTTTTAGCATGGGGCATGAGTGCCTGTTGGGAATATTATTTTAAGTCATGTGACTTTTGTTTATGTTCCATTTGGTTAACTCTGTGAAGCTGTGATTCTTTGCCTGTCTGAAACACCTGATGGTCCTAATGAAGATTTAAATGGCCAACAGCGAGGCAGGAGCAAAGATAGGCAGAGCTAACACACAAGAGTATGAACAGGAGAAACAAGGAAAAGGAGCAAGAAAGAGGAACAAGAAAACAAGGGGAGGAGGAAATCAGGGGCCAGCCACCCAGTTAGCCACAGAGAACGAAGTGAAGAAAGGTATACAGAAAAGAGAAAGATAAAAGCTCAAATGCAAAAGCTGGCTGGAATAATTTAAGTTAAGAAAAGCTGGCAAGAAACAAGGTAAGCACTAACTGAGGGGCCGCGCTGGCAGTAGGACCAGAATTTATCCCTGGTGCATGAGCTAGCTTATTGGCACCCATTCCCTAGGATGGGATGCCATGATCAGTCTTAAGGCAGGGGGTAGGGGCTTAGTCCTGCCCCAACTTGATGAGCCAGACTTTGTTGACTTCCCATGGGAGCCTATACCTGTTGGGAGTAGTGGATTTGGGGAGGGGGAGAGGTATAGGGTAGAACTGTGGATGGAATGTAAAATGAAATTAAGAAAAAAATTAAGAAACAAGCCAACCTAAGGCCAGGCATTCATGACTAAGTCTCTGTGATTTATTTGGGAGCTGGGTGGTGATTCCCTCAAAAAGCCAAAAGAGCAAAACACCACACATAACAAGTACCTTTTAATGAAGCATCCAATTTCTTTTCAATTTTATTGACTAGCATTTCCCCACTACCATAAGCTTTATTGACACACTACGACTATCGCCTTTTCATCATTTCTCTCTTTTGATTGTGAGCCCAGACAAGAATAAAGAATGTGCTGGGTAGTTTTTGTCAACTTCACACAAGCTAGGGTCATTGAGAAAATGCCTCCATCAGAATGGCTAGTAAGCAAGTCTGGAGGGCGTTTTCTTGACTGGTGACTCATGCAGGAGTGTTCAGCCTATCAAGTGCAGTTCCAGCCCCTGGGGCCTGCTGGGCTGTGTAAGAACTATGCTGTGCAAGCCATAGAGAACAGGGCAGTAGACAGCATTATTCCTCTATAGTCTCTACTTCACTTCCTACCTCTAGGTTCCCGCCTTGAACTCCTGCCCTGGCTTTCTTCAGTAGAGAACTGTAATATGGAGAAAAACAAACAAACAAGAACCTTGCACTGCAAGGTGTTTTGGGTCATGGTGTTTATCAACAGCAATGGAAAGCAAACTGGTAGGACACAGAAACTTGTTCCTTTGCTCTAGAATTCGATATATAATAAAGTGTTCACTATGAAAAACTCATGTTTGCTGAATTAAAATACTTTAAATTTTAAAATTTATTTTCAAACTATTCGTAGCAGTTAATAGGATATATCCTGGGACCTGGTGTGAATGTACTAAGGTCAAAAGAGAGCTTTTCCTCCCCTAGTCAACACCATTTATCCTACGAGTTAAAGAAGGTTTATTGTAATAATTAAAATAGTCATGTCAGAACAACTTTGCAATATAGTTCAATTCCAATTAGTAACACGCTTAGGTGAGGGAAATACAATGAGAAGGAGCTGCCTCTACCTTGACCTTGATCTAAAAACTACTGAGACTTCTATCAGTGCAGAGATATTTAAACAGCAGGAAAACATGATTAAAACACAAGAGACCTCCTAGAAAGACTAAAAAAAAGGCAATGAGCTATGTCTAGCAACAAAATTTTACTATTACTGAAAATGAGTAATTTCTAAAATGGGATATGTGACTAGGATTTATTGGTAGTCCAGAAATCAAGAAGAATTCAGAGGAAAAGACAGAGATCTGAACCAAACTTGAAAGAACTGTTTCATTCATCAAGAACATTTAATGCTGTTTGAAATCGTGAGGGATGCTTCTGAACCATGAAGTAAGAAACACTGCTTTAGAAGCTTCTTTAGTTGCAAAACCTCAAAGGAATGCCGGGTGGCTCCATAGCTTCTGGTGTTGTCACCAGTGGTGCCACTGGAGGGCCTTAGCCTCAGGGGAGATTGCAGTGTTGCTGGATCAGTAACAGATTCCAGTGAACACCACAAAAGACACCTGGAACAGCTCAAATACCTACGTAAATATGAAGGACACCTACCTTAGGCAATGAACACATGCATGGTTGTGAGGTGTGGATACTCAGCAATAGGCACTCAAAATAACACAGGTAGTAATTGACACTGTATTTAGTCTGATAGGAACAGAAGCATGTTCAAAGTAAACACTCCAACCAAGGCTTACACTATACATAACTTGCTTCTCTAACTTCTATTCAGGTTACAAAATGTTCCTCAGTCATCATTGCAAATGGATGTGCACTAATGCATTAACTACTCTAATGCATGTGCTCCACAAAGGACACTGAGGCAGATGTCCTGCGGCCAATGCAGGGTTCTCGTTCCTATGGACAATGATGAATACTTCACTTGGCATCGAAAGACCACACCAGCAAACATGAGTCCTTCTAACAGCAATGTCGTAGAAGTGAAATGCTGATCAAAGAATCTTTTCATTTTGGCATCAATAAAATAAATATACACACAATTAAACTCAGGAGATAGAAATGGAGTGTCTGAGAGTACCTACTTAACTACAGTCTAATATAGCATTAGATGCCAAAATCTCCTTATAACCTAACTGTCTCCTTTCATAAAATTTTACTCTACATTCCTGCTTAATTTTTCTTGGTGTCTTTGTTTATGGATTGATTTAATGTGTATGTGTGCATATGGGTGAGTGCACACACATTATGATGTATGTGGAGGTCAAAGATCAGAACTCAGGCATCAATTCTCTCTTGTCACCTTTACGATCCCAGGGATGAGCACAGCTCATCCATTGGGTCTACACACAATCACCTCTCTACCTGCTGAGACATCTCCCAGGTCTTCAGATTACATTCTCCACAGGAACTTACTCTCCTATTCTGCAACCCTTCACTTGAGATTTGGCATTCTGTTGCCAAACAAAAGATACTCCGAAACTTTTTTCTTGAAACGTCAAGAACAGTGTTTTCAAAGCTGTGATTTTTCTCTGAGTCTTTAAGTATTATTTTCTTTTTCGTGAACACCAATATTTTCAAAGTAAACTGTATATTGATTTTCACTCCTCTACTGATCCTTAACTAAAGGAATAGCTATTAAGACTCCTTCTGTAGCTTGCTTGCTATCGCTGGATTGCACAATAGGATACTGGGCAACATCTGAAGGCATTTCTGATTGCCATGACAGGACAGATGAGGTATACTATGGGCATCTATTGAGTAGATGGAAGGAATGTAGATAAAAAGCCTAGAATGCATATTATAGCCTGACCCCCAAAGAAGTAAACATCCCAGAATATCAATGGTGCAGAGATTGAGAAACACCTTATTGAAGAGTTCATTGTAGTCCTTGTTCTAGACAGGTTCACAATGTTTGCATTAAAATAATGCAACTTTAGAGAAAAAGCTGTTAGCCAAAATATCACAGAATGCTTCTAGAGAATGGATATATAGAATATTATATTTACACAATATTCAGCATCAATAATTCTAGGATTCTTTTAGTTTAGTACAGAGAATAGGGACTGAAATAACAACATGGTCACAAGTATCCTGATGAATTACTTGCTAGCTACTATTACTTCCCTTCCAATCAGATATATATATGACAACTTCAAAAAGCAATACTAACCCTCTAGAGGAGTGGTTTTCAACCTGTGGGTCATGACCCTATGGGGAGTGTATTTTAGATATTTATATTACAATTCATGACAGCAAAATTACAGATATGAAATAAGTTACAGTTATTATGATGAAATAATTTCATAGTTGGGGGTCATCACAATATAAGAGACAGCATTTAGGGGTCACAGCATCAGGAAGGTTGAGTCAATGGTCTAGAGTACAATGGCAGATTCCTCACAACACGGTGACTCAGAGGTGAAAACAACAAAACAGACTTTGTTAAGCCACACGATAGGGAAAGTGGCCTTAAAAATGGAAACCCGAGTGTCCTCCAGACCCTTTTCTAATGAGAAGAAATTTCCAAGTGTCATTGCTGTACTTCTAGGAACCCTTATCTAGCCCCATGATTTCCGATCCATGAACTACCTACTATTAAATAATTGTCTCAGTCAATGTTTAGATAATGTCTGTTGTTTTAAAGTAATGGCTTCCCATTGCTTCATGCACAAAGGAAAACAATACTCCCAGGATCCAAGGAATCCAGTGAAAAGCAACTTCACATTTAGGTGAACATTGTACTATTCTGCTATCTACAATTATTCTAGTCAAACTGAAGCTCTTGTTTCCTGATTATGTCTTCTGTTCTCCAGTCTTTGTAATCTAAAATATATTGAATGCATTGTTTTTTAATTAAATTTCATTCATTCTTTTATTCATTCTCTGAACAAATGTTTACGTGTTTACTGTGTACTTTTAAAATAACAGAAGAAAATGGATTAGTGCTATGCAGGAAATACTTAAGTAAGGCCTAGTCACTTCCAAGGTGTAACCTTAGAGTGGTATTTATGTTCTTCCTTCACTACTCTATCTCACTCTTTCTGCTTCTGCAGTATACTTAGACAATGTGTCTTCTGCTTGTCTTTTTAACAAGACAAGATACACTGTTCTTGCAGAAATACTGCCATATTGCTTCTTCCTTTAGTTACAGAACAGCTGTTCACTATACTTCCTAATTTTGATATATATATATATATTATATATATATATAATGCAAGTGAGAAGTTTATAAGTATAAAAATATGCTGGGAGATATTACTGTTCCCTACCACCACATGAAACTGGCTTTGTAAGACAACTCACTGCTCTGTTTCACACAGGTTTTAATTTTGACTCTTCATACGGAACTTATTTTAAAAGCTGTAGTCTACACAAAGTGTTTCTCTATTATCTGTCTATTTCTTTCTCCCTAAATTTCCACCCAAATTATTCTATGTCTTTCTTCTATCAGGTTTCCTTTACAGAATTTATGATTTTTTCCCACCCTTATAGAGAGTGTGTGATCTATGGCACGAGCAAGTCTCACTGGTGAAATTAGAATGGATTCATCTTATCTCCTCATCCTCCTCTTTAAAGTGCACAGCGACTTCCACTCATATTTTTATAATGATGCATGTTTCAACATGGGTTACTTCTCATGTAACATATTTAGCTCACCTTGCAAAGTAACTCATATTGTATTTGTTTTAAACCTTTTTGTTTTCCAGATTTGGGTTTCAAAGCCATCTCTAACAGTCTTAGTAATGTTCGAATAAATTCTTCTCTTGCAAATTGTCCATGTTGACCTCCCACTCCTAGTTTAGGAACTGAAACCTGTTTTCCTTCCTCATATATGTAGCTAGCTGATCATTTCCTGTATTCACCCTTTCTACTAATGTCCTGACCTTCTGCCAGAAAAAAAACTAGAACAGTGTCTCTCCAGCCTTTTGGTTCTGTCTCGTAGGCCTCAGAGTCAATGAAGACATATTTTATTTTTCTGACTGTATTATGTATTGCCAAATGAACAGAAATAATAATAAATAATAATCAGTGGACTTGAAAACCCAGCCAGATCACTTTTGATGTGTTGGGTCAGATCTGTATAGAATACAGCCACATTTCACCACCAGCATCGGTGCTTCTGAGGCAAAGAATCAAAGTCCTCATACCCAATGCTGCTTATGAATTTCCTCTATTTCCTATAAAGTGATGGCTTTCACATAGTTTTGACTTTGACCTTCTATGAGAAATCTCATATATGTTACTAATACACGTGAGTAGCAATGAACACACACACACTTGAAACATGGTTATGACAGAGGCAAGTTTTGTGAAATAATACTTTTCTTATGCCAGATTGCAATTAAGAAACAATACTGCATTGTTGTATATAATGAAGAAAGGAAAGGACTAAGTTAATTCATGTCTGCTAATGACTGGTATCCCAGTTTTGAAGAAGTCTTCAAATGAGACTTGGAAAATTGCTCTCCAGTCAGAAACACAGTCACACCTTTCTTCCCCCGGCTCTCTAAAGTTACTATGTGTACTATTAGCAATCTCCTAATAATGCAGAATTTGAAGCCTAATTACCAAGAGATTCCAATTATTATTGTGATGGTATCCCGCGGTTAGTCACCTAAATAATTTCATGTAAGTTACCAAGAAGCCATTAGAATCTGTTTGCAAGGGACTCTTTGTTTCTATGCCATGCTGCTTTATTTTTCTTAAATGTAGTTAGTCACTGGAATGGCGTAGGAAGAAGGTTCCCAGAACTTAAAACCTGAATGTGTCGTTTTCACTTATTGACAATAATGGATTAGTCTGACTTTTTTTTTTTTTTTTTGGCCATACTTGATTCACTAACATTTATGTAGTAAGAGGCACGCGGGCTCCCGGTGCAGGGCCCTTTGTTCTGTCCCTCCCGGCTCCCGGTGCATACTAGAAATAATTACACGGAAACTGTATTCATTTAAATACTGCCTGGCCCATTAGCTCTAGCCTCTTATTGGCTAACTCTCACATATTTGTTTAACCCGTTTCTAATAATCTGTGTGTCACCACGAGTCGTGGCTTACCGGGAAAGATTCAGCGTCTCTGACCTGGGAGCTTCAGGGAGAAGCATGGCATCTGCCACACTGCCTTATCTCTCATAGCATTCCGTTCTGCCTACTCCGCCCACCTAAGGGCTGCCCTATCAAAAGGCCAAGGCAGTTTCTTTATTAACCAATAAAAGCAAACCAAATACAGAAGGACCCTCCTACACCACATTTAACTCAGTTTCTCTCTTTGGAGATAAGATAGATAAATAATAATAAAATAATATGGTGGTACGAATTAACATTAATGTTAGTTACCTGAGGGAACCTATAGAACATTATCTGTGTATTTCTAACTTAACATATTAGTTTACTACTGAAGTTGAAGTTCATCTGTTTATTCATTCATCTTGTAAACATTACATTTATTAAATATTCATTACATATGTAATTGTCTTAAACATAGCATAATGAAAACAGAAACACCACTTTTCCTCTGGGAAATTAAAATTTTTGTGAGAACAGAGGCAATACTTCATTTGAGCAGTAATAAACAAGACCATAGTGAAATGTAAGCAAGTTTCCGGTGACATGTGGGTAGCACCATGTGGTTTCTCCTGTCTTTCAGGGTGTCTAAGAATCTGATCATTTTTCTGGGTCAGTGGAGAAAGTGATGTAAGCAGGGACAAAAATTTTGATTGGATAATTTGTACATTGACCCGCAGCAGTCCTTTTTCTTTCTTTCTTTTTTGGGGGTGAGGGTGAGAGATTCACATTTATTAATGGCAGTGAAACACCTGAATTGTAAGTGGGCCAACTCTTCTATATGTTAGTGAGTATTGTTACTGCTACAAAAATTAGTTCACCTTCTTTGTTGTGAAAAATTGATATGAACTTTTCACATCTATTCATGATTTATATGTTCATATAGATTATATTCATTATTTCCTCTTCTTGTTCCTTCTTCTGAAAATTACATTCTCCTGTAGAACTGGAGAAATTGACAATTACAAATAAATTTTATATGCCTTAATAGAGTCAGAATGAGAGATACAGACACTGTCTATAAACAAAATAACCCATGATCTGTGAAATTGTTTCTTTATTTAAGCATAACCCTTGTTCTATATTGATAAGGCAAAGACAACCGAGAATGAAAATTCAATCGGTCTCAAAAGCCAGGTCAAGACCAACTAATAGGCATTGTGAGCACAGCATTCATATTAGCACGTAAACTATGCAGGGCGTGCTGACCTGGTTTCCTACTTCTCAAACAATATTCCTAAAAAGTATAAACATTTTTTTTAAAAAACTGGCAGCTTTTTAAAGTTGCCTCTTTAAAATGTCTTTAATAGGATTCCACCGAAGTTACAGAAGAATATAGATCCACCTGGAAGGTGGAAAGAGACAAGATCACCCGACAAAATTGGGAACATGGGTTTGGGAGAAGAAGTGAGGGTGGAAGGTGAAGAGGAGGGAGAAGGGGAGGGGTGAAGAGAATTTGAGGGAATGGGATAATCAAGATGGAGGAAGGACAGAGATGAGAGCAAGAAAAGAGATATCTTGATTGAGAAAGCCATTATGGGGTTATCAAGAAACCTGGCTCTAGAGAAATTCCTAGGATCCACAAGTCTGACCCCACCTAAGACCCTAAACAATAGAGGAGAGGGGGCCTGTTGTCAGACTGATGAATATCTTAAATATCACCATAGAACCTTCATCCAACAACTGATGGAAACAGAGGCAGAGACCCACATTGGAGCACTGGACTGAGCTCCCAAAGGCTAGTCGAAGACTGGGAGGAATGAGAGTGTAAACAAGGAGGTCAAGACCATAATAGGTACACCCACTGAAACAGTCTACCTGACCTAATGGGAGCTCGTCAACTCTAGCCAGACAGGGAGGGAACAAGCATAGGACCAAACTAGTCCCTCTGAATGTGATTGACAGTTTCATGGCTGGGGCAGACTGTGGGTGGGGGCGCACTTGCAGTGACACCAGGATTTATCCCTACTGCTTGTACTGACTTTTTTGGAAGCTATTCTTTTTCGATGGATACCTTGCTCAGCCTAGACATAGTGGGGAGGGCCTTGGACCTTCCACAAAGCAAAGTGCCTTACCCTTTCTGAGGAATGGATGAGGTTGGAGTGGGAGGGTATGTGGAGGGAACAGGAGGAAGGGAGGGAGTGGAAACTTGGATTGGTATGTATAATGAAAAAAAAAGATAGTTTGTTTTCTTTTTAAAAATAAATAAATAAATAAAAGCTGTCCTTAATAAGCAATATTAAAGGCAAGAATTAGAAAAAAATGTAATAGCTGGGGTAACATTCCAAATAGTTGTACAGACAATTTCATTTATTTAAGAAAAACTTCATTATCTAAAATGCAGACTCCATCACATTCCCAAACCACCTCTGGCACTTTTCTTGCATTATTTACTCAGGGAATATGCAACTCTGAAGGAAAAGTAGAGATTTGTTTCCAGTCAAAGGTGGACCTGGAAGCATGTCACCCTGGTGGACCTGCCAGTCCACCATCTGATACACAAGGTCACCGGCTCTCAGAGTTCTGGTTCCCCACCACCATCACCACCACTGAAGAATGACTGACACATACAAAGATCAGACAGGGAGTGGCTTTTCAGGGTTTGCAGGGGCTCCTTTCTGTCTGTGTCTACTGTAGTCTAAATACACCCTTGGCAGCTCAATACTGTTTTTCATGTCTATATCACCAATTAGAAGTTTATCCCAGATATCCCCCTTAAAAGTTTTGCAGCTCAACACTGCAATGTTTAGCTTGAAATATTCCATCTTCATTTTCATCTTCAGCCTGGTATTGAGATCAACCAGGGAGGTTGATTGTGTGACTAGGACTGCAGCTTGCGTAGCCTACCTCACAGTTCTGAAGGTAGTTCTCAGAAGGTCTCAAACAGACAAACCTGTAGGATTAAGTCTTCAGATAGTTGGTGAACGATTGAACTACCTCAGCACCACAATCTTTGCCTTAAATATCAATACCAAATAGCCCACAGTTGTTTATCTTACTTGAAAAAGGCAGCTTGATAGGCAAAACTATCTGGTCCATGCTCAGAGCTGTGAGGGTTGAATAGAGAGGTTCTCTAAGGTGATGAAGACCATCATGAGGTAGACTCCTGACTGGCAGTGATCATGTGCCCATCTTCTTTAACCACCATGTAAAATCTGGCACACACTTTTTCACAGTGCAGCCCCATGTTGGTGCACTTGATCTTGCATAACTATGCCCCTTTGCAGGACTTGATCAGGTAGATCAGACCTCTGACACTGTGCTCATCTCCTGTGGCCACTGTCATCACCAGGCCACAGTCCCCAACACTACCATGGCCAGCCCCAGCATGGTGGCATGGAAGCCATGACTTCCCAGAGAGGCTGAGGTATCCAGAGATGAGGAGATGGATGCACCTGTGTTAAACCAAACCACTCCATGCAGCCAGGAGAAGTTTTGAAGTTTCAGATTTTATTTTAATTATATTTGCCCTCTTTTGAACTGTTCTGTATTTGAATTATTCAGAGAGGAGAAAGAGATAATGGTCTAGTTTCTTTCTTCTATAATGAACCATTCGTTGATATACTTTCTTTTCTTCAGTGTAGGTTTTGAACAGATTAATTTGAAATAAAGTACCTATAGATATATGCATTCATTTCTGGATCTAATTCCTTAATCTACATGCTTATGTTTTTGTGCTCAGTTATTATTTTTTGTTATTATGGCTCTATTCCAGAGGTTCTGTTCAGTTGTGCTTTCTTTTACATTTAATACTAGAAGTTTTAAAAATTAATTTTAGTTAATGACTATCATGTAAGAGTACATTTTACAGCCTATTTATTTGTATAATTTTTATACTTTCTCTTGCTACCTATCTCTAGTTTTATTAGTACATGTTCAGATAAAATATAAGAAATTACTTTCACTTTCTTTAATGTATAACCTTTTGGCTCATTTTGGCTTCCATATTGTTACTTTCAGTCTGTTTGTCTCTTTCCTAGTAAAATGTGCTTCTTCTAGTCAATAGACAGTTGACTCATGGTTTGTAATTCATTCATCCAGTCTAAATCTTGTAAATTAGAGAGTTAAGTTCATTTACATTTAAGGCTATTACTGAAAGGGGTTTACTGATTCCTATAATTTTGTTGGCTAATTTTTTATTGTTTTCTTCTTTTTGTCTTCTATTTTTGTGAGTTTGATGGTCTACTGAGTTGGGCACAGTTTTTTCCTGGTTCTCCTTTGCCCATCTGTCCATCTCATGATATTTATTCTATGCTTGATATTATAATAGGACTATCTTTTTCTCTCAATGTAGAATTCCTTCAAGTATGTTCTTGGTGATTGTGAACTGTTGTGTATTATATTTCATAGAATAATCTTTGTTGCCACTAGTTTTCTTTCAAGTATTTTTTTTAATGTGACAGGGTCTTTCTACATAGCTCTGACTGTCCTAGAATTCACTTTGTAGATCAGACTGGCCTTGTACTCACAGAGATCCATTTAATTCTGCCTCCTGAGTGCTGAGTGAGGAGATTCAAATTATGTGCCTCAACACTCAGCCCTTTTACCAGTTGTATGCTTTTTCTGGCTTTGGGGATTGTCCCTAATGTCATTCTGATACATTTATCTTTGGGACTCTTCTACTGTACTTTAAGGTACTAAATTCTATATCTCTAGTTTTTATTTTAGGTTTGTGCTGTACCTATAGATTCTTTAACTTGGTGTTTTTACTCTAAACTTTCTTGTGGACTTTGTCTTTGATGCTGCTGATTTTCTTTCCTATGTCTTGAATGCTCATTTCTTCTTTTAGTCAGTAACTAGTCTTACAAGTTGATCATTAAATCCATTTTCTGGCCTTTCAACTATATAATGTCTTTATGATTACTGAAAGGTTATAATTTATTTAAGAGACATGATGTGGCTTTGTTTCTTCACATTTCTTGCATTTCTATGCTGTACTTTATATGTCTTTGTTAGTTTGGATGTCTCTTCCAGTTCTATTTGGAGCTCTTAATAAGCAATCCATTTTTAAGGGCTTAACTCTTAGTATTCCTGAGATTAAAATAGATTACTTAGATATGACTTCTGTTCCCTGTCCTCTGACTCTGGGGAGTCAAGGCTGGCTGGAACTTCCTACTATGCCTCCCCTTCCTGTTTCCGTTTGTGTTTTTATTTTTATTCAGGTCAATTTAATGTTTGTGATAGTGTGTCAAATGTCAAGAGTGCCTAACTACCAAATGGAATGGCCTATCTTTCAACATACTCTATTTTTTTGAGGTTAATGCCATTCCCCTTTCCTTCTGTTTGTTAGTTTTTGCCATCCATGTCATTTCACTTCATGTTCTAAATTCCAGAGGGCTCCCATACGTTCTCTAAATACTGAAGCTAATCTTCCAAACTTGAGTTTCATGGATTTAGCTACTACTATAATTGTTTCAAGAATAAATCTATCTGTTTTATTACTATTTAGTAGATAGCTACTGCTAGATAGCTACTACTATTTGGCTACTTATACATCCATAGATCATTTATCTAAAATATGTCTGTTTTCCTTGGAATTCTACCAGAGTAATTCTGTTAAATATAAATTTGTGAGTGACATTCTCTTTGAACATCTTGCAATGATAGTTTTTAAAATAATGTACAGAATCCTTATCTAACATTAAAGATAATTTATATTAACCTTTATATTGCTCTATCAGGAAATTATAAGGAAAATATGGTCTAAATAAACATCATTGGCAGAAAGACGGATACAATGAAATATAAGCATATTAAATTGAGTTAAGTCAATACTACAGAGACAAATATCATGTGTTTCCTCTCATTTGGTTCTATGAGTTTATGTAGTTACAGGAAAGCATATATTCCTAAAATGAAAAATGACTATTTATGATATGCTCATGTTTTCTACTTTGCCCTGGCCCTTTCTAATAAGCAGGTGGACTCTCTCCCTAGCACATGCCTGGCTAAAATCTGGGTTGCATGAAATCAAAGAAACTTTCTCCCCATGTGTGAGCCAGCGTCAATGTATCATTCCTAGGATGCAATTAAACAGGTACTAATAAAATCTGTTCATGTCAGCCGTGGACAAGCCTGAACCCACCTTCTGTGCTGTGTATTACTTTAGACTCCATGTAACATACATCTGGTCACAGAGTTAGATAAGAAAATGGAGCCTGTTGAAAATCAAAGGAGAAAGTAGTTAATTGTCCAAACATTCTCCTTTGAACTGTGAGACTAGATAAGGTTAAAAGCAATCCACACAAAATTAAGGATCTTTAATTATTTCTTAATTAACCCTAGAAAAGTGCATGAATGTCCTATTTAACTTCTTGCTGAAGCCTGAGTTACAGGTTACATATGGTCAGTTTCACAGAAAGGAAGGGCAGCTGCAGGCCAACATGTTAGAATACAGGGTGGAACACAGCAGGACTGAGAGACGGGGTGGAACACGGCAGGACTGAGAGACGGGGTGGAACACAGCAGGACTGAGAGCAGGGGTGGAACACGGCAGGACTGAGAGCAAGGGTGGAACACAGCAGGACTGAGAGCAAGGGTGGAACACAGCAGGACTGAGAGCAGGGGTGGAACACGGCAGAACTGAGAGCAGGGGTGGAACACGGCAGGACTGAGAGCAAATAGAACTTGTTTTCGCCTTCTTTTCCTTTAAAATTTTCTTTTTAAATAGTTAGATTGTTTTGTTTTGCTTTCTCAAAAGGCTGAAATCTATAGCCTTACATTTGGTGGCCACAGAAAATGTAGACTGAAGCCTCAAAGAAATATCACGAAGAAACCCATTGGGCATTTGATTATATAGCCCCTATTAACACTTGACAAGCATGAAAAATGCTTACAGAGGGAGGGTTAGGAACTTCAAAGTCTTTACAGTGAGGCAGAGGCAGTCAAGAATCACCTTTAAAAAAGAACAAGAACTCTTTCCCAATCCAATAGATTAATAGGTGCCATGTTATTAAGCTGATTTAATCAAGAAACCAAAGAACATCTTTTGAAGACAAGGCCGTGTAAGTCAACCAAGTCAGAGCTGACAGTCCTCTGTGCCATCCATCTCATGCCATTGCTCATACTTTAAGTTCTTAAATGCTATCCTCAAAGCAGATTACTTCAGATTGATAATTGAAATCTTGCAGGACAATGGGAAAAATTAAAAATTAATTGGTTTTTAATTCGCCTAGAACAAATTTTAAAAAATGTAATCTGTCATTTCTGGAGTGACACTGCTTCTGGGCATGGCAGTTTTAGACGAATTATGGTAGAGGATACATAAAATGATAGAGAAAGGAAATTGGTTTTGAATCTTCTTGGGTTCTACATCAACATTCTTTTGTTGTTATTTGCAAGCTTTATTGCCCTATTCATATTTATGCTTGTCAGCAAGTTTCCCACGGCTATGTTCAAAAGGCAGCTGTTCAGTCACACTCCCCAATGACTAAATCTATCAAAGCCAATGTCTGGCCCAGGGACAAGAACTGATTTCTAGAAAGGCTGCCAGCTTCATTCCTTGAAGAGACTCACAGTTCGTCTGTTGAACCCAGGCAGCTTGAGTATTTATTTTATTAACTTAACTATTACTATATCTCAACAATAATACTTAAAGGATAGAACAATTACTTTGGATGGCACCAAGCCTCATAGTATTAATGAATGCGGTATCCTAATATTTCTGTAGGTACTGAGCATCTGCATTATCTTCAGTCTACAGATTTCTCCCAGAAATCTTACAATAAAGGGTCAATAAATGTGGTTTCTGTGTGAGCAAATAAGTGATAGATGATCAGGAATTTGAAACAGGTGGGCTAGTGACACAGTTCAGCCATATGCACTTGCCTAGGACATGACAATCCCAAGATCTATAGCCAGCAAATAAGGTGTGGGGGATAAAAGAATCTACACGGACACAAACATCTGAGAGATCTTCCTGTGGAATAATCCTTCCATACAGTGTGAAAATGTGTTGCTCTCATTTTATCAGCTGAAAAGCTGATAGCTAGGCAGGAGTTTCAGGGCAGACAGAATGCTGGGCAGAAGAAGGGCGGAATCTGAGGAGCTGTCAGTCAGACAGGGAAGAAGCAACATGGGAACATAACAAAGACATTTGTACTTTACTGAGAGTCAGAAGCCAGTAGCAATCAGTGACACCAGAGCTGGTGGTCCATTGAGCATATTACTAAAATTTGCTTTAAACTCCTATAAAGCCACGCTAAATAATAAAAGCACTCATTTGTGAAGTCACATGTGCAATCACATGACAAATGTGCAGTACTTAAACTTTCTCAAATATTGCACTGAATTCTGACCACCCATGTCCCTCATTAGTGGCTTGAGAGACTTCCTACTGGATATAACACAACCCTAAAGCTTGCTCAATCCCATGTTCATTTACTAGCAGTCTTCCTGGAACCAAATGGTTTGTACTAATGGCTATATTTATAAGGAAATGCTTATGAATGGATGGGTAGGTCATGTACATGGACTAAAAAGACACTAAGATAATAACATCTACAATCTCTCCATTTATTTTTTTCCCTTAATTTCTTTATTTCTAAATGTACCCAAGACTCAGAATAGAATCTGAACTTTATACATAGAAAGGCTGAAATAATGGGGCAGGGCTCATAACACTCTAAATATCACACTTAAAAGTTTTCAGTTTATACACATTACTGAATTATCATGACAACTTTCTTTGCTTCTTGTATTATATTAATGTAATAAGAAATATAGATGCATTAACTAACACTCATACAGCAACTTAATCTATCAAAGATCCATGTATAGATAACAGGTGGTAAAAAAAAGTTACTTTTTACCAGACTTAGTGACTGCAATGATAAATGTGGAAAAATTATAACTAGCACAAAAACAGCCTTGCACACTGCTGGTGGGAAATAAATTAACAGGTCTATTATAGAAAACATTTTAAAGATTCCTCCAAAGATTAAAAACACATCTAGCAATTCCAATAAGAAGAATATGACTATAAAAAATAAACATGTTAAAGTGACATCCACACTCCAGTGCTCACTGCAGTACTCTTCACTATAGCAAAAGTGTCTCCCAATAACGGATGAGTAAAGGAATTGTGATAGGCACACATCCCTATGAATAGACACTATTCATTCATACAGCAGAATGAAGTGCTGGCATTTGTGACTACATGGACAGAACTGGAGTTCACTATACTAAGCAGAAAAGCACAGGCATAAAAAGACAAGCATCACATGATCTCACTCACATGTAAAAGTTAATTTCACAAAGTTGAAAAGAGAAAGGTGGTTAGAGACAATGGGGAGGAAATAATGATCAACATTTTGAATGGTTTGATGATACAGGAACAAAACGCTGTGCTATGCTCTGCTAAATACCAGCGTGAATTTAGTTAACACTCATGTATTATATATTCCTAGAAGATAAAGTATGTTTTAATCTTTTTATCATAAATAGTTAATAGCACAACACAGCCTTGTAATATGTAGATGTAGATAGGTACATGTAAAGCAGCAACTGAAAAGAACTCTCAGCACTAGCATGTTGACAAGAGAGCTTGAGTAACACACAGGTGCTAGGCTAAGAAGACGAGTGAATTATCATTATTCATGCTTTATTCACGAAAGGAAATGGAGGGTTAGTTATTGATGCCATTCCCACAGGACAGAGTACAACTGAGTGTATGTTCTTAACCACTCCTAAGCGCTGTCCTGTGCCCTTGGCATATTCACTTTATACTCTAATTTTCTAAATTATTGACTTCACCTTGAAAATCCGTTCTACTCAACGGTATTGTATGTTACTTCTGACCTCAAACTATGAATACATGCTTCTGTCTGGTGACTGAATCATACCTTCCTACAGTCCCTTCAGAATGAGCCAGAGCACTGGATGCTGAGCAAGATACAGAGAGCTATATCAAAAATTACTACCCTGTGACTGAGTTTGCTCATTTATTGAACAGAAGAAAAATGGATCTATTTAGATTTGTAAACATAAGTGAATAAGTGCATAAAGTCAGACTATAAAAAAGTTTCTCTACTAGAAAAAGCAATAGAATCTCATAACATCTCTTTTTCTTATTTTCCAACTATGGTACAGCATCATTTTCATGTATTCAAAACTCAAGTGCCTACTGGCTGTTTGTGCTATTGGGTCATTGCTGGTTCACTTCTAGATCTTAGAGCCATCATCAATATACCTGATGTATATTTCAAAGGTACAGAGCTCTTGAACATTCACAAATGAAGCAAGAAGTTACCAAACATTTCATATATAGATGTCAGATAAATACAAGTATACTGTGATAGATGGCAGTGTACCTTACAAGGATGGGTAATTCTTATCTTTAAAATAGATCTTTTCTAGTCAGTTGGACTTCAACTACATATATTAAATAGTAAATATTTTCCCAAGAATACTTTATGTTCTAAAATTCACAAATTTCACTAATGTTGCATCTCTATGTCAATTAATATAATTTGAAAAATGATCAACAAAATATAAATGCAAACCAGCATTTGCATGGGTGTGTAAAATTGGCTAATGGACCAAAGCACAGCATTTCCATCATTATACAGAATACTGAGAAACAATATCATTTCTTTTCATCAAATTTATCATCAGCATTTATCCAAAAGCTTTCTAGATAGAAAAACAAATGTGGTTTTTTAAAAGTGCTATAGAACTATTTGATTTTCAGACATGAGAAAAGGAATAGGAAATAGAGCAGTGGCATTTCAAATAACCCCAACATTAGAGGACTTCTGCTCGTATACTGAATAACTAGCCGATGCAAAACAGATAATATACATTTATGTAGGTTTATATGTATATACATATGTAATCCATCCATGGGCAATGAAATATGCAAGAATAGTCTGTGTCATAGAAAAAAGCTAACATACATGTTCCTTCTAAAATAAAATTTCTAAGTAATGTAATTGTAATAAATAAGACATATGGGAAAGTATTTGTTCGACTTGCTACCATAACCTAGACGTGTGATGTTTTTGTATGTTCAATACAGTAAAGTAATTTTTAAAAGAAAGACAGACAGACAGAGACAGAGATACAGAGAGAACCAATCTGGCTGGCCTAGTTAGCCAGCTTACCCTAAGACCCTGTCTCCCAAACCTGGGATGACAGGCCTGGTTATTATGTGGGTGCTGGATATATGAACCTCAGTTACTATACATTTGTAGCAATTACTTTACTCTCTCCAGCCTCTGAGATGATATCCATATATTTTTAATCAACACCTATATGTAAAAATATATATTAAAACACATTCTTTGAACAAATTGTGCCCATAGTCTTTGCAAGACTCCAGAGGTCATGAGTAATCACTGCCCTTTCCACTCAAAAGTAAAAAGTTGTATATTTGACTTTAATTTTGATGATGTGCAGTTATATGGAAATGCAGCACTGCATAAACAATAAAAATGGGAAAAAAGCACAAGCTATGTAAATGTATTCTATAACTGAAAATGCAGCTATTTCTCAATATGTAATTATTAGATAAAAATACGATTTTTCAAAAATGTGAAAGAGACAAATAGAACATTAAACACAATCTGAGCTAAAAATAAACATAAGTTCCATGAAACCAAAAGAAATCCACCCACACATTACTACTGAGCATCTGAGGAGTGATTGGTACCACTGAGGAGTAAGCTTTGTTGTGTAGATACAAGGGCTAGCTGCATCTATGCTATAGCTGTATGTCTGTACTGTACTATCCTTCATTACAGTCTAGACTGGCAGAGAGTGGCCCTAAGGCTTCCCAAAAGCAAACATCACTGAGGAATGACAAGAGTTCAGATCAAACGAGACCATTTGAAAGACTTGAAAATAATTGGACTGATAAATTCTAAGATAAAAAAACAGCATTAGAGAGTTCAACAAGGTAAGTAAACAGGGAGAAAGTTAAGAAACACCCATAAGTGGGATGCAGGATGCTCTACCTGCAGGACAGGTGGCAAGGCAGAGAAAGTAATGAAATAATACTAGATGGATGATCAAGTAACTGTAACACCCTGCACTTAACAACTACATGCAACCCATCTGGGAAGTAAGGACTCTTTACCTTCATTTTACAGATAAAAACAGGCAAGCAATGTTTAGTGTTAAGACAGATTTTTTTAAGAAGTAGTACAAGTGCCAGCTTGAAGACTCAGACAATAAAACAGTTGCCACACAAGGAGTAGAGGAAAAACTTCCAATATGGGTGAGTACCAGTCAAAAACCAAGGACTGTGTAGCTGGCCATATGCTTTGAGACTATGAGGCTCTTTACTATAGCAAATGTAGGAATTTGCACTCTGATTCCCCTCCCTTCACTAGTATGATTGCTGTGCCGCTCACTAAGGCCATGGAATGATACAAAAAACAAAGTAGGTTGACTTTAACAAGATACCAATGAAAAGTCATTTACAACGGCAGCAAGTGTCTGAATCACAAAGGTGGGTAAGAGTCTACAGTCCTATAGCTGTCTCGCTCTAGCAGCATGGAACACACACCCACACCCACACGGTGGGGGGCGCTCACTCACACATGCACAAAGTGAATTTGAGGTCACAGAGTCATATTCTGCCTCAGTGGGATTTCTGACTGTCTTTTACAAATGTCTGAGTTAAATTCTTTTAATTTCACTAGGTTACACAAGTCCACCACAGGCTGTACTGCTCCTCACAGCTGAAAATCTGCTAGGCATGTGGCACAACACTGCAGTCCACCCATAACTTAAGACAAATAGGGTTCATTTCTTGATAACACCAACAGCCAGAACAACTATACCACCCCAGGCTGATGAAAAAGAAGATGCAATTAATGGGTGATGACCAGGAGACATGGAAGTTAATTAACTTGGGAAAAAAAGCCACAAGGCAGAAATTGAAAATAAAGAGAGGACTTTAGCTTTAATGGCCTGAGTTGGCTTCAGCACCCACTACTTTAATGCCAGGCTCTAGAGTATTTGATAGGCTTATAGTCGCACTCCTGTAAACATGAATATATTTTTAACCTTCGTCACAACAACTACAGTAAAAGTTTCAAACTCTATAAAATGAAAACAAAGAAGATTCCCAGGTTAAGCATGACGAAAATGTGGTAGACCACAGGAATAAGAATGAGTGTCCAAACGATTACTCTTTACTCCTTAACCTCGTAGAGAAAGGCAGGTAGAGAGATCCGATGATTAAACTTTCTAAAATCGAGTGAGAGAATAGAAAGCAAGAAGACTAAGAAAAGGCATCTTTGTCTACTCACCTCATACAATAAGCCCTAACTCATAAAGAGTCAGGTATGAAAAAAAGCGAGAAAAAAAAACCAAACAAACAGAAAAACAAAATCAGAAGATGCCTGCACTGGTGCACAGAAAGCAAGCCACGGACAGAAGCGCAGACGCTCGCTGCAGCACCTTACATGGTGGAATTAGAAGACTAAAAAAGAGAGAGGGAATCACTACCCAAATCACAAGAGCAAACAGTTCCCTCTGAGGCAGGAAAACTGGGAGGTCTTTTTCAAATAGCAGCTGCCAGGACATATTTCAACATCAGGAGAAAACGAGCCCCCTTGGAGTGAAGTTTATGGCTCCATCATGCTTGCTGATATTCAGCAGCCAGGGAAAGGGGCAGCTAAGAAAAACGCAACTGATCCTGGGACAAGGAGAAGGGTGGCTTGCAGGCTCGGGTCTACAAGCGGCAACGGTAAGAGGACCTCTGCTAAGCTCAGCCTCTTGGACCAGTTGGAGTCGTCCTGTCTGCAGCTCTAATTCAGACTCACAGACTCGTGCTCAGGACAGCACCTGTGGGTCTTGAGATTTATGTCTTCTAAGAATCAGAGAAAGACTTAATTCTAGAAAAATATGTGGCCTCTCAATCAAACTTGCCATTCTCTGAGAAGTGCACAGAGAGTCCCAAGCATACAGTAAACAAGAGCCCAGCATAGCAAAACCCTCAAGGACAACACTACCCCCACATTAACTGACACTGTAAAGGCTTGCTGAGTACCTTGCATACATAATGGGAATATTTTAAGATGTTAGTACTAAAACTGAGCAAAGCCTAACATATTCGAGTGGAGAGCACACAGACTAGACTAATAAATATATATATATATATATATAAGCCCAACAAACATCAGTCCCAGCAGGAAACAAATGTAAGCTAAGAGACAGTACTGACTAAGAACAAAATGCCTATTCTACAAAATAGCACAGCTACTATATGATGGGTTAGAATTTAAATGCAGGCAGGCAAGAAGGAACTAAGGCTTGCAAATTTAGCTATATCACACTGTCCCTCTGAAGAAAGAAAATGGATTAGAATGCCTTGCCAATATTAATAAATTGTGAAAGACAATGAGGCAGAACTAGGGTCTGGGGAGACAAGACAGTCAATGGAGCACTTACCATGAGCACATGAGGTCCTGAGTTCAAATCTTAGGACTCAACTAAGAAAAAGAAAAAGCAGGGAATGGAGGCAAATGCTTACAAGTCTGGTGCTGGAAAACAGAGACTAACAGATACCTGGGGCTCACAAGCTAACCAGACTAACCTAAATCGGTAAGCCTCAAGCCCTCCTTATGCAAAACGAGGGCTGGTGAGACACGAAGGTGCTTTCCCTGATGTCTAATGACCTGAGAACAATCCTGGGTTCATACAGGGAAATTCAAAAGTTTTCCAAAAGAGAATTAGCTTTTGGAAAACTTTTGAATGCCATGTACGCATATACAGATTCACCAATATACACAGACATAAACACAGAGAAATAAGGATACATACAAAGAAGCACTGGAAAAACAATATACATGTACAAAAACAGAGAGAGAGAGAGAGAGAGAATTGAAATTCACAGTCCTTCCAATAAAAGTCAAATGTAAGTGACAAATTTGGGGGAACCAGAAAGTCCTGAGTCTGAGGGAGCTCATTCACATGCAACACAGAGATAAAAGAACTTGTCAAAAACAGCATTGAAGACAACGTGTGCCACAAGCAGGAGAAACTGAGAGGTTCCAATAATCTCTTACAGGAAGAAAGTAAAGAAACCATCAGAATCATTATGGAATAAAATAACGCTTGAGAATCTTAGGCTATGATTTCTTAGATAATAAGGTTGTCTGAAATGTGAGAGTTTAGCAAAGAAAAAACACTAAAAATATCAAAGTAAAACCATAAAATATTTCTATTCAGGTTATAACATTAAAGGCTCATATTGACAACTAGTCTGTGGGAATTTTCTCCTTTTTGACCTGATTTCCAAGACACAGTTGCAATGTTTAACATTTTTAAAAAGTGCAACTTCATGTACAAGGGAGACTCCACAGCCAGTATCATACTGTGCCTTCTCACCAGAGGACATCCTTCTGTCCTCCACTGACACAGGACTGGTGTAGGAGGTTCTTCTTTCTATGTGATGCTTTCATTGGTTGAATAAAGAAAACTGCCTTGGCCTTTTGATAGGGCAGCCCTTAGGTGGGTGGAGTAGACAGAACAGATTGCTGGGAAGAAGGGAAGTGTGGCAGACGCCATGATTCTCCTGCCCAAGACGCTGGTTAGACTCATTCTGGTAAGCCACAGGCAAGTGGCAATACACATTAATGGAGATGGGTGAAACAAATATGTAAGAGTTAGCCAATAAGAGGTTAGAACTAATGGGCTAGGCAGTAACTTAATTAATACAATTTCCATGTGGTTATTTCGGGGCTTAAAATAGCCGTGCGACCGGGAGCCGGGCGGAGGGACACAGCCAAGGGTGGCTGGGACGACAAGCAGCCCTCTCGCCTCTTACTACACAGGCCACATGATTAGCTTTGGCCCATTACATAAGAAGGGGAAGCAAGCACTGAATTGAACATGTTCAGCCTGAGGCTCTCCCAGGCATTATTTGATGGTATGTGGGCAGTCAACAGCTGATGTGGCCAGAAAGACATCCTGCCTGTCAGAAGCCTGCTTTCCACAAACCAAATATAAATATTTCTAGACAAATACACACAGGAAGAATTTACTACTCACAAACACTTATCACAAGGAAATAAAAAGAATTCTTGAAGGAATTATCTATATAGTAAAGAGAGGAGGTATCAGGGAAAGTGAAGGTTATATTAAATGAACATAGTTTAAAATTTAAAAAAAAACTGGCCTTCCTATGTTCTCAAATTTCCCACAAAATTAGCTTATGATCCTTTCTTGAAATATAAAACAAGAGATAAATCTAAACATTTGAAAATATCAGAGAAAAAGATGGGAAAATACACAAACTGCCATCAGTCCTACTCAGATCGCAGAAGATAAAAGGGGTTCACAAAAGGAGTGAAGAAATAAGCCCACGCCTTGACTGGAGTCATTCCTTACAAATGAAGTAAACTGACCACCTAAAACAGGGGTTCTCAAACTGTTGGTTGTGACTCCTTTGGGGTTAAATGACCCTTACACAGGATTCACTAAGACCATCATAAAACACAGATCTTTACATTATGACTTACAATAGTGGAAAAATTACAGTTATGAGGTAGCAACTAAAATAACGTTATGATTGGGGGGTCACTACACCACAACATGAGGAACTGTATTAAAGAGTTGCAGCATTAGGAAGGCTAAGGACTGCAGCTCTAAACGGTGCTATTTGGTAAAAAGGAAAACGCTGTCTGCTCTTTATAAAACATAACCTAATGTTCCACAGAAACGAAATAGATGAGAAAGAAAGCACACAACTACAAGATACATAAAAGCATGTGGCATTATAAATATCAAAGAAAATTACACTAGTTTAGCATGAGTTAAGTTTGAGAAACTTGAATATAAACCACAAAGACATGATAACAATGAACTTGTATATACTAAACAATAAGGGTTTAAGAAATTGGAAAAATTTTGAGAATAATGAAATGATACACACACAATCTTATTACAGAATTTTAACTTAGCACTATCAGAAACATATGCCTTGAGCAGTCATAAAGATACAGCCAGCTTTACATGAAATGCAGGCGGCACCACAACCTTGTCTCAAATCTTACCCTCTAAAGGACTATAACCTAGATTGTGCAATGTCTTTGATCGAGTAAAACTCACGAGTTCCTTTTACTTAGGACCATTTTGTAAGGACTAAGATAATGAAGTGAATTCCATTTAGTTGTTGGTTTTGTTCCAACTTCATTGTAGACTGACTCTAGAAAGTAAGTCTTTGATAGTTCTCACATGGAAAACAACCAAATGCAGAAAAAGATAAACATGGGTTGATTTCTGGAATTCTCTCCAAACTTTATTACAACAGAGCTAATAGACAGAACTGGGGAGGTGGCTCGGAGGATAAGAGCAAGTGCTGCACTTACAGAGCCCCCCAAGTTCACTTTCCAGTACCAGTATCAGGCAGATCCCAACTACCTACAACTCAGCATCCAGTCTCAGGTACCTACACGCCAGTGTGCATGTGTATGATAGCATGCGCACACACATACACATATACACACACAGAGAGGGAGAGAGGGAGGGAGGGAGGGAGGGAGGAAGAGAGAGAGAGAATTTAAAATACAAAAAACTTTTAAATTTATTGAAAAATTAAAATGTGCATGTTTAAGGAATGTAATCTGGTGATTCAGGCCAAAATATATATGGTATTATAAATTTTGTTATAATATTGATCATCCCACATAGTGGAGGAGTGAATGTTGAGAACGTTTAAAATGAGCTCTCTTGGCAATTCATGTATGTACTAATGCAGCCTTCACTGCAGACCCCACAGAATAGTCAGATCTCTAGAACTGATTCATTCTACAAAATGAAAACATTCAAGTCTTCCTTGGAGACTATCTCACCATTTTACATTCTTGCTACCCTGCTTATGCTTAGCGACATCTGTGACTGACTGGGATGGATAAAGCTTTATCGTTCTGGGTCTGCAAGACTTCACTTAGCCTTATGTTCTCCAGATTCATCTATGTTGACACAAAGGGCCGAAAAATTTTAGGTTAAATAATACTCCATTGCACATGCATGCTGTCAGAATTATAACAGTTATATCAAATTTACTTCCTCCTCAAAGGCAAAGAAGCGATCGGGGTGAAAACAGCAAAGGTCTTAAGCAATGACGGTCTGAGAGTAACTGAAAAAGCTTGCACAGAGCCATCAGGACTTAAAAAACGAGAAGCTTCTGCAAGGACACCAACTGTGTGTTCCTTGGGCTGATACCACTCCTACTATTAGTAACTGCAGCTGAGAATTATTACTTTGTAGTATGCTGTGGAATCATACATGGTTTCACCATTAGAAAGCTTCTATTGCCTGAACTTTGAAAACATCCATAGATAGCTATAACACATGATTTCAACTGTTCTGGTGTCCCCTGGAGATCCGTCTCACCCTCTCAAACCTACCCCCAACTTCTCTATCTATTCATCTGCCACTGGGCATGTAGATCATTTCCATATACTGACTGGCTGTACTGAACAATGCTGCGAAGAGCCAGCCCAGCTACTTTTTCAAGATACTAACTTCACCTCCTTTGGAAAAAGACCCAAAACTGGTCCATCCAAGTCATAATTTCATTCTGCTCACTGTAATGTTCTAAAACGCCTTCATAATGTTATAAAAGCTGTACACATCTATTCCCCCCACTGACAGTATACACAGATTTCTTTTTTTAACACCCTCAACAACAGTTGTTACTTCTTGTCTTTTGACAATAGGAAACTTAACAATGTGATGTCTTGTGCTTTAAAATTCTTTCCATGACCTTGAACACTATCTAAGATATATTTTGAGCACATTCACAGTTTCTTTGTTATAGTACCTGCTGATAACCTTTGCTCATTTTGTTCAATTGGATTGAGTTCTGTGCTGAGTTGTGTAAGCTCCTCATATATGTCAGCTGTTAAGCCTTCATTAGTCATGTAACATAACATAATACAACAAAACAAAACACAACATAAGAATTTCCACATATTTGCTTTCAATTTCAAGGAGGATCTATATATGTTTTTCTTTGGGTTCACCTTGCTATTTGGCTTCTCTAGGTTTGTGAACTATAGACTTCATGTCCTTTGTTTATAGCTAGAGTCCACTAATGAGTGAGTGCATACCATATTCATCTTTTTGGGTCTGGGTTATCTCACAAAGGATAGTGTTTTCTATTTCCATCCATTTGCATGCAAAATTCAAGATGTTATTGTTTTTTACCACTGAGTAGTACTCTAATGTGTATATATTCCACACTTTCTTTATCCATTCTTCCATTGAGGGGCACCTAGGTTGTTTCCAGGTTCTGCCTATTACAAATAATGCTGCGATGAACATAGATGAACAAATGCTTTTGTAGTATGATTGGGCATCTCTTGGGTATATTCCCAAGAGTGGTATTGCTGGAGTCTGAGGTAGGTTGATTCCCAATATCCTGAGAAACCGCCACACTGAATTCCAAAGTGGTTGCACAAGATAGCCGGGCAAAAGTTGGGAGCACAGGGGTGGAAATAGGGGTGCGGTTGGAGGAAGGGGAGAGGAGAAGGGAGAAGGGAACGACTGGGGAGAGCTTGGAGGAGTGGGAGGGGGGAGATGGAGGAAGGACAGATATTGGAGCAGGGAAGAAGATATCTACGTTAAGGGAGCCATTTTAGGGTGGGCAAGAGACTTGGCTCTAGAGGGGATCCCAGGTGTCCACAGGGATGTCCCCAGCTAGGTCCTTGGGCAGCAGAGGAGAGGGTGCCTGAACTGGCCTTGTCCCATAGTCACACTGATGAATATCTTGAATATCACCATAGAAATTTCGTCCGATGGATGGAGATAGAGACAGAGACCCACAGCCACATCAGAGCAATGGACTGAGCTCCCAAGGTCCAGTTGAAGAGCAGAAGGAGGGAGAAGATGAGTAAGGAAGTAAGGCAGCGAGGGGTTGGTCTACCAACTGAGACAGTGTGCCTGATCTAATAGGAGCTCACCAAATCCAGCTGGACCAGGACTGAACGAGCATGTGATCAAACCGGACTCTCTAAATGTGGCTGCCAATGGGGATGGACTGAGAAGCCATCGCTAATAGCACCGGGACCTGTCTCTTCTGCATGTATTGGCTTTTTGGGACCCTAGTTTACTTGGACGCACACCTTCCTAGGCCGGGATGGAGCAGGGAGGGCCTTGGACTTCCCACAGGGCAGGGTACCCTGCCCTCTCTTAAGGATGGAGGGGATGGAGGGGGAAGGAGGAGGGTTAGAGGGGGAGCAGGAGGGGAATGGGAGAAGGGGAGGAAGGGTCAATCTTTGAATGGAAAAATAAAAAATAAAAACAAAAAACAAAAAAAGGACACTACATTCCAATCAAGAAAATAGTTAATCAGGAATACATTATATACTTTTTTTAATAAAATAATAAAAAAGCTAAAAAAAAAAAGACTTTCCACATAACACCTTTCTTTTACTTGCTGTGTTTGGGTGTACAGAAGCTATTTTGGTCTGCTGTATCCCATTTAATTTTTATTTTTTTAGTGTATCATTTTGGTAAGAGACTCATAACAACTGCTTCGAAGAACAATGGGAAGTAGCCATTTGTGTATTTCTTCTAATGAGTTTTATAGTATTTTAATACACTTTGGGTTGGTTTTTGAGCACTGCATATAAGAACCCAGATTTCCAACATATTCCTTTCCCCATAGTGTATTTTTGGCACCCTTGTTAAAGTTGATTTTATATATGCCTGTGTATTTGGGGCTTTTTTTTCCTCTTTGCTGTAGATGAAACCCAGGGACTGTGTATAATAGAAAAACAGTCTACCACTGCATTAACATTTCTAGTCCTTGAGCTCTCCATTATGCAGTCTACAAATGATGAGTATTTATGTCAGAACCCTATTGTTTTGATTATAATCGTTTTATAACCTAGTTTAAAAACAGGAAATGTGAATCCCCCATCTTTATTCTTTCCAATGTTCATAGGTTGGAAGAATGGATATGGTTAAAATATCCACACTACTCAAATCCATTTGTAGATTCCATAAAATCACCATCAAAATTATAATGGCACATGTCACAGAAATTGAAATGGGAAAAAATAGTGTATGAAACTACAAAAGACCTTAACTAGATCAATCTATCTTGAGAAGAGCAAAGCCTGAAGCCTCACTGTGTCATAAATAATAAAAGCAAATTATGATGAGATATTATTAATTATAAGGCCCCTAGTCTATGAAATTTATCTTCAAAATGGCAAGTGAGAGTTTTAAAGTAGGTAGAGGAGATAGAGAATCAGCTGAGCCAGTAAAATATTTGTTGTTCAAGCATGAGTTCTTGGCTTCAATCCTAAGAACCCAGTAAAACAGTGAAGCGTAGTGGCACACACTTAGTAATCCCAGAACTGGAGAAATGGAGGCAGCCTAACTACAGGGACACAGACTTTCAATCTCTGTTGGAAACAGAGATGTGAGAATATCTGATAAGCAAGAGTTTGAAAATAGTTGGGTAAAAGCAATAGTACACCCATGAGATCAATGCTACTGTTCCTATGAGGAAAACCAGAAGTGCAGAACCCGCGTCCTGCTCTCCACACTTCAGTGCTTCCTTGCATCACTGAGATTTTGCTTCTTTAGGCAAATTTAGCCAGGCAGTGGTGGCGCACGCCTTTCATCCTAGCACTCGGGAGGCAGAGGCAGGCAGATCTCTGTGAGTTTGAGGCCAGCCTGGTCTACAAAGTGAGCTCCAAGACAGTCAGGGCTGTTACACAGTGAAACCCTGTCTAAAAAAGCCATAAAGAAAAAGAGAAAAAAAATTCTCTTGAAGCTTCTGAGAAACATGGGAACGTAATGCTGTTTCCTGTCTCTCCAGGTTCTTCTTGCACTGATTGTTTCTGGCAACTGAAATATCTACTATAAAAGGGATCTACAGACACTGGGAGGAGAGGACTACAACACGTGACTATTTAGGTCATTTGGAGGCTAAGGAAAGACCAGGGGACTCACCATCCATTTAACCTACAATTGAGAGCGGGCGCCCCACTGAATTACACAGATGAGTCGCTCCTCATGCACAGCCACTGTATACATTTACAAGCCAAACTTCAGTTCAATTTTATAAAGACCTATAACAACTCTGAAAAACACGATAAACCTTAAAGTGTTAAAAAATGTTCCTTTATGGGTGATTCTACATTGTTTAATCTTTAAATCACTTTGATTCAATAATAGTTACCTTGAGCTGTAAGAGGCTTTAGCTACTTTTTTTTCTTATTTTAAGTTCTATTAAGCCAGCGAATCTTTACTTAAACCATTAAGTAAAGGTCATTAGGGACCGCCTACAATCATCTGGTTGCTCTGTAGGATATGGGAGATAATCACATCAAACACAGGCCCACAAAGAACATAGACAATGACTTCCAGTATTTCATCATGATATTACCAAGTGAAGCATACTGAAAACTTAGAAGGCTAAACCTTTCCTGCAGGGAATCAAAAACGAGAATCTGAAAAATGCAGTATATTAAACTGTTTACAACTTTATAATTTAAATATAGAGAGTGAGGATTACTGATCATTTCTCCATAGTTAAGTGGCTTTGAATTGTGTTTGTCAGCTTGTTTGCTGGCTGTGACTTAGCCTCAACTAGGCTGGGTGGCCTTGACCTAGAATACTGGAATTATAGGTATGTAAGAAAGTTGTCAAGGCTAGCAAAGGATCAGCAAATGTCTAGGCTTCTGAAATCTCTCCGTCCATTATATATGGGTCATCATTAATGAAAATATCATAAGCTGAACACCTGGAGAAGAGCATTAAACCTAAGATCAATTCAGTCATTCCTAAATTTTAAATCATGAGCCACAGCCATTGCCTCGAAGGCTTAAACAGGACTCACAGACTTTCCTGTGAGTAAATCAAAATTGAAACTCCTTTATATGCCAAAGACACGCTATGAAGAATAAAAAGATTCAATCATGCAACCCACTTTAAAAGACCAGAAAGGGTCCGGCTCTTTGAACAATTCTAAAGGAAACTCACTACTTTTGCTGGCAGCTGGGGAAAGAGGATGTTTTGTTTTAATGAGCCATAGAGAAGGACTTGACTTATTATAGGAGATGTTGCTTTATGGTTTACTGTTCACAAATCACTGACCTCCTTATTGTAATGTCTATATATAGTCATCTGTTTTCTACTTCTCATTTTTTTTTGGGGGGGGGTAGAGCAGAGAGGACAGGTGGGAGAAAATTTTATATCTTCAAAATTATCCTCACATATCAAAACTGACAGACCTGTTTAATTTAAAGCACCTTTCACAATTCCAATTTGGCAAAAGGAAAAACAGATTTACAACTAAGAGGTGACACATAAATTTTGACCTTGAAATTCAGCACCTAATTATAAATTATAGTTATATGCTTAATTTTGAAAATAGAAAAGGACATCTAATGTCCCTATCAGATGCAATGTAAATGCTTATACAATTTAATTACATTCAAACTCAAGCTAGGAAGAACAACTTCATTATCTTCACAAGATGAAAATATATTTCATCTTTTTCTCTAAAACATGAATTATCATTAACATCTAGAATACTTAATAAACAAAAGGAAGTAGACTTAACTAATAACATAGTTTATTTTAAAAAATAGAATTGCTAAGACTACAGTTACTACATTAAACACTTGTCCAAATTTAGTTACAGGCAAGTAGAAACATAAAACAGAAACAAACAAATTCGGCACAGTTGAGTATTTTCAGGTAAGATATTAAGAACAAAGGTATGTGTGAGAACAAGAGGTAAAAAAAAAATCATATTTGGAACCAGATTCTGATGTTTTTAAAACTCATCATGACCTACAGCTTGTTGCTGTCAGCTGCAAACAAGTGTCAATTAGGGATGTCCAAAGAAATGTGCTTAGGAATTACATGCCTTTCATACACTTTGGAATTACAGACTCCTAATACAAAGAAAGCTATGACAAATGAATCTGGTTTTCCTGGTTTAGTAAAAGGCCATTTGAGATGGCTAAGAACCCTCTGACTTCAATGAGGACAGTTGCTCCACAAAACAAGTCACAAGGAGGAGGTTCAAGGAGAAAGGACTCAGTAGCTGAAACCAACTTCAGTCAGGCTAGATTAGGACAGGTGGCCTGAGGGCCCTATGCTAATTAGAATGAAGTAGGAGCACGTGTTTTCAGTAGATCAAACTTTCTGTCACTTTTTCTTGGATGCCACCATTGGGGATAACCTGTAACTGTGCTGTGAAACAAAATCCACTCAAAATGCTGCAATCAGATAAAAGATCATCTATCAAACATACCTTACATCATTCAATATAAAATATTCTTATGAGTATATAAATTTAAAATATAATAATGAACTGTCCTTAGAAATGATATTCTACTCATGTTGGAAGTAAACATCCGATTTGTAGATGCTACCCAATAAAACATCGTTTTAAAAACTTCAAGATATGTTAAAATTTCCCAGGAACCTGCTATAATATATAATACATAGTGTAAAAAGTGAAAACATGGTTTTGTCACTCAATAAAAAAACCTGTGAAACTTTACCTACTCTTTTATAGGTAGTTTACTCTATTCTGGCTTGACTTTTAATGCACCAAGGCACTACCCAAACATCCAGGTTTAGATTTCTCAACTCTTTGTATCTCAATTTAAAAACATTGTTAATATATATCATGTACATGCATAATCTACCAAGTTGTACTTTAAAAAAAAATTAAACAAACGCAGGATTTGGCGATTTCTTCTCATCATTAATGTCTACTGGTCTACTCCAGAAGCCATCCTGTAGAAAGAGCCTTGTCAACAAGTATAGAGAATGCCTCTACCTAGTTACTCATATGTGTAGTTCTGTCTGTTAGGAACTGCGCACATTCCAGAACCAGGTGCTTCCCCAGCCTACCTTCAGCTATTCAGCACCAGCAGCCGTGCCATCACGGGTCCTCACTAGGAGTGGCAAACTTTTATAAAACCTTTAACATCGTGTCCCCCCTTCAGTCCCCACTCAGAGGCAGCCTTTTGTGCCCCACCCACTCCAATATATCTCTCGTGTGAGGTCTGTTGCATGATTCCTTTGCCCTCCAAACACCCCACAAAACCCTAGCAATACCCACAGATCAAACAAAAATGAATCCACATTCTTTAATCTTATTTATTAAATTATAAGATCTTTAGGAAAAAGCCCTTAGCAATAATCCTCAAAACTAGTTAACTGTTACTATGCACAGCACAATTCATACTTATTTTATATTGATTGCCCCAAAAGCTACATCAGACTAAGACAGAAAATAGAAAAGCTCACATTCATTTTCCCAGCATGCAGAGTGCTACAAAAGGAAAAGGACGGGTGTGTATGCATGCTTGTCACCTCAGCACTGAAGAGCCTGAGGCAGAAGGATCATAATGAGTTCAAGACCAGCATGAGCTGCACAGTTAGCTCAATGACAATCTGTACTTCACCAGGACTGTATCTCAAAATGATGGGGGACAAGAAACAACAATTATGGATAGGAAAATCAAATGTCACTATCTTAGTCAGAGTTACAATTGCTGTGATAAAACAGTATGACCATAAGCAACATGTGGAGGAAAAGGTTTATTTTGCTTATAAAATCACTGCCAACCATTGAATGAAGTCCGGGTGGGAACTCACGGAAGGATCTTGAAAGCAGGAATTGAATAACCCATAGAGGGATGCTGCTTACTCACTTGCTCCTCACATTTTAGCCTGTTTTCTTCTATACCTCATGACCAACTGGTGGTCAGAGGCCGCACCATCCACTATGGTCTGTGCCCTCCCACAACAAGAAAAAAATGTCCCAAATGACTCTAGCCTGTTCAAGCTGACAGAAAACATAGCCAGCACAGTTACTGAAAACTAACGACAGAATTAACACTGCACATTGTTTTTAATAACACAAATAGTGGGAAGGTGCCTTGCTTGTTTTATAATACTTTAAACAATCAAATCTGAGAACATTAGATTCCTTATAACTCTTTAAAAAGTGTTAACTTTCTTATAATTACATCTATATAATTCTATAACATCTGAATTGTGTCAAATAAATATTAGAACAGTTAAGAGAGGATGAGAAGGGGGAGGATGAGCAAGAGGGAGGAGGAGGAAGGGGAAGAGGTGCAGGTGGAGGAAAAGGAAGAGGAGGGAGGATGGAGAAAAGGAGGGGAAAGAAGGGAGAGGAGGAGATTAAAGGAAAACTGAAACACAATGTAGAATTTCCTGAACAAAAAATTATTCCAAACATTCATTTCACAACCTGTTACATACTTGAGCTCCCTCAAGTTCACAGTCCAAACAAGAGATAACCAAGCATACAAACTGCCATTTGTATGGCATAAGAGGTACAAGCTGAGGAAACAAACTGAGGGACCCCAAACAGGAGACACAGAGACAAATGAGGTTGGATATAAGAGAATAAGGAAAATGGTATGAGTTCTACACATCTTCATATACTAAACATATGTTCATCTCAAACTCCAGCCAACAACATCACATAACAACTACATTTAACTTTTAAAACTTACCCCAAAATATGCTCAATTGATTATTATATCATAAACCCAAGTGACACACTAATATATTTATCATCTACAATTCAAAATAATATATGAATATTTCAAATTTATTGAAAACAAACCAGTTATTGACAACAGCATATATGATAACTTGGTGTAGGAGGGTCCTTCTGTATTTGGGTTGCTTTTATTGGTTAATAAAGAAACTGCCTTGGCCTTCTGATAGGGCAGGACTTAGATAGACAGGATAAAGAGAACAGAATGCTGGGAAGGGGACAGAGCCAGAGAGAGTCGCCCGCCATGAAGACATGCTGAATCTTTCCCGGTAAGCCACGACTCGTAGTGACACACAGATTATTAGAAATGGGTTAAACAAATATGTGAGAGTTAGCCAATAAGAGGCTAGAGCTAATGGGCCAGGCAGTATTTCAATGAATACAGTTTCCGTGTAATTATTTTGGGTACACACCTGGAGCCGGGTGGCACAAGGGACCCTGCGCCGGGAATGCAGCCCGAGCCCCTCATTACTACAATAACTCATTAAATAGATACCACTCCGTGACTTCTCTACTACCTTAACTAGAATAGTCACCACAATATGAGGAACTGTATTAAAGGGTTGCAACATTAGGAAGGTTGGGAACCACTTTTCTAAACAAATATTAAGCACCTGGCCATTATGATAAAACACAGTAAGTATGCTTTGTTTTCCATCTTTAAATGGGGCAAACTTTACTTCAGAAGTTACAAAAGCTGGTAGGGGCAAATGATGTTTAACAGAAGGGTTAATTCTCTTATACAGTGAAAAAAAAGCAATGGCACTGGTGGTTATCTGTGAGGGGAGAATGCTGCCGGCAATCCCTCCCAGCTGAACCATCATCTCTCCACTCAGAGAGCATTCGATTCCCCAGGGAGGAAGAGCTGTCACCAGAAAGGCAGGAACTCAGGACCTACACCATGGAGAGCCTAGAAAGACAGTAATTATTTAGTGTGGACAGGCTGGGACGAGAAAGGAAGGAAAACATTCGATTACCATCTTTAAAAAATCTAGACCCTTCTAGCTTTATAAAATTCCAACATGGGGAGAGATAAGTTATTCACCAAACCTTCTTCAAGGACTAACTGCATATCAATAGAGTCTAAACAAATTGTAATTTCAGTAGGTCAGAACAGTTCAAAGTAAGCTCAAGGAAGATTCAGGATTCAGTTAGGACAAATGAAAGCAAATGAGTGTTGCCAAGTTATGCACTTATTGCTGAGACACTAAATTTTTCCATTTTCTACACCCAGAAATATTTAATAAAAGTTTACAAATGTGTTGACTTAGAAGTTATCATCAACTAAATCTAAAGATATTTTGGGACGATAAAGGGAAGTAAGATAAGCAGCATATACCTTAAGCAGGGTAACCTCTTTTCTACAGTCTGAGAAGATATCAGGCACCCCCAAAGGTAATCACTTAGAACTGACGACCCCGTTAGAAGGGCTGGAGGACAGGAAACAGAGTCTGGATTTTGAGATACATTAAATGCATTAAAACAGAGACACTCTACCTAGTTGTCAGGAAAGGCAGGATAAAGAATCCAACCAGAGAGAAGTAGCCGCATGTTACTGAGACAGGTCTCCTGCAACACCGCTGAGAGGAGGGGAGCAAAACAGCAGGTTAAAAAGTGAGTTCAGGAGAGAAATACTCAGAATGTTGAAGACCACAGAGCTCCTAAATGCTAAGTGCCAATCCGTATCCAGCAGCCATCCCTGCACTAATAAACCTCAGAGGAAATAAGTCAGTCACAAACAATTATTACTCAAAGTATTGAGGAAAACAGCTGTGATGCAAGATGATACCAACGAGATGATGTGCACTATGAAGATCCAAGTATCTGCAGGTACAGCTCATACAAAAACTGAAAATAATGTAACTGATTTAGAAGACATGTCATATGGTATGAACAATGAATTTCTTGGACAGGTAAAATTAAAAGCACAACGTAGGTCTCCTTCGAGACCAAGGCGACACTATGGGCAAGCATCATTCTAGAGGAATACATGCGAATAGACATTTCAGGCAACAACAACTTACATGGCACGACGTACAGTGTGGACAGCTCAAACTCTCATCATCATGGTGCCGTTACATAAAGGCCCAACTCACCACACCATCACAGAGGGAATTAAGTTTTAGCAGGAGTCTGATGGATCATGCTAAAAACCTGTACAATTATGGTGTAGTTCAGGAAAAGAATAACAATCATATTCAATGTCTGAAAAATATCTTATTCCTCAATAGGGCATAAAAAGCTATTTCGAATCTCCATTTTGTCCTATATTATATAAAAACCATTTCAATCATTAAAAAATTGGAATCACTTTTTTCCATTTGAGAAAAATAGGCCTCACCTATTTTAAAAGTTTTACAAGGCATCAAATGTAGTGCACACTTCTTTAAAAGAAAGGGGGCAAATAAGCAAGCATGAGAGTCCAACAGTTAGTTATGAAAGGTAAAAGTTAAAATATAGCAGAGCCAATTCTAAATTTAACAATGTGCTTAAATTTAACCCTAAGGCAGTTATTTGAAATTTAGAATATAATTACAACTTAAAAACAATGTTTTCTGTAGGCTACATCAGTATATACATAAGCAAAGTAATGATTTGTGTTTACCTTGCCAAAATAGAAACACATCAGAAAGACTCACCAGTAATTTAAAGGAAAACTACTGCAATTAAATAAACTCATTTTCAATTTATCTTGAAAGTTAATGCTTCAAATAAGATGTTTACAATCAGTTGAATAGGAATATGCCAGGATTCCGTTGGGGACTTTGCCCCACAAGAGCTTTGTTCTTCATAATGTAGACAGCATAAGCTTCACTTTTCTATTAAAATAGATTTCTCATGCATAATTTTACACATCAGTCATAAATGAGAAATTCTTGTTGCTTGGCTTACAGGTTAATCACATGATTCACAGCTTATGTGATGATAGGAAGGAAAATAATGGGAAAAAATTAGAGAGATTGTTGTAAGGATAATTGTTTCTGTCCATGAGAGATGCTGCCTAAAGTAAAAGAATGAAGGGTAAAGAAATGGCAATCATTCAAATGTATCGCCCTACATAAAGGAAAAGCTAGGGCTTGGGAAACACCAGACCACAGGTCGGGAACTGGGCAATGTTTCTGAGAATAAAGATGGCACATGTTGAGCTTTTAAAAACAGTAAGTTCACCATTGGTTAAGGACAGGATGTGAGGCAAAGCATTCCCAAGGATAAAGAAAGAAATTTATAGGGGTTGTCAAATCATTTATGAAAGAGAGAGCAAGGAGTCTGCTATGGTATCAGTTGTAATGACCTTCAAAGAGTTGATAAAAGACCTTAGAATCTCTAAGCATCCCTTATGCATCAGATACTTTCAAGAGTCAAGTGGTCTGACATCACAGAGCACGTACTGGACAGAAGACTGGAGGCAGATAATGGCCCATTTAGAATACCTAAAGGCTCAGTCACTACATATCATGGGCTGGGGAGGAAAGAAGTATCAGCAGAGGAGCAGTGAATTGCAGGATTTCAAGCTAGGCCAGGTATCATTATCAGGAACGCAGTCATCATCAGGTATAACTGAAGTCACATCAAGAAGTGTGAAAGCCATTCACCAAATGCTTAGAACAAGACCGAGTACAATAATCTTTGAGGTGGGTCCATCTTGGAAATGATCAGGATGCAGAAAACCAAAGAGGGTAACTTATACTGTTGCATGTAACACAGAAAAAGAGCAGTTCTGAGTTGGAAGGATATGTAAAGTAAGGTCATTGTCTCACATTTAAGCCACTGTTTAGAGCAATCAGAGAGAGATATTTTGTGACTGTCCTAGGATGCAAAGTGAATACCTCTGTCCTATTTCTTTAAATTCTACTAACAACTATTGACATTATAACTTCATGTACAAGGATTTTCTTACTCAGAAAATTACTCACTGGAGCTTAGGTGAACATTTTAGATCCCTGTTAATATACACACTGACACGGTCAGCCACATCCCCAAGCTCCTGCCTGCTTCATGAAGATGGCCCTTCCCAGTTTTGTATTCTGATTACAAACTCTGAGGAAAGCAGGGAGGTCTATGAGAAGCACTGCCTCCCTTAACAGTTTCAGAGGATCTCCCGAGGCAAAAAAGCTGCTATGTTTTTAAGCAAACAGCTGAAAAATGGGACCCAAATCCTCAAACACATTCTTTCAAACCTTACAGATCGTAGGATTTATTGGTCAGGGTCTAGATGCCAGCTAAAGAAACGATGTAAAGTTACAAGTTTGAAGAGTGGTGTATTACTCAGCAGACGCGAGACAACACAGCCAGAGCTGGGAAGTACACACTTCAGCGGCCACACCCATTCCTCCTCATTTGCTTATTTGAGATGTCAGTGCTCCTTTGGAAATAAGCTGATGAGCTTGGCTTAGGTCACTCATCTGCCAGGACAGACCCCTGGTTTCTGCAACTGACATAAGGCCTCAGAGTGGGCAATCACCTAGAAAAGACTACACTCTAAGTGCGAATAAAGGTGTAGCGGAAAGCTGATGACAGAAGAAATGCTCTACCACACCCACCACACAGCTCCTGTGACGTCAGAGCTTGATTCCGCATCCCTTCATTGGTCAACTATTTTTTTTTCAGATCATGAATATGGTGCTTCTGCATTTTTTTCATTAGTGGGCCGGATCATGTTCCCAGAGTATGTGTTACGGGTTCTAGTCATCTCACACACACGTGTCTAAATAAAGGTATAAGCAGTAACTGAAGATCCTGTGTTGGTTTGGTAATAAAAGACATGGTGACATAATGGACTAAAAGAGAAACAGCAGCGTAAGGTGCATTTTCTGATACATAGGCTGGATCCATGAAACACAACAAGTGGCCAGCAACTATAGAAAAACCTGCTGGTTTTCTCTGTGTTTGCTTTTAGTAAATCAGCCATGCTTATTTAGCTGTGTGTAGAATAGTTGTAATATAAAGAATATCTCAGCAGGACTGACATGGCTGCAAGGGAGCCTGAGGAGAGAAGAAACAGAATGAGAGTTCTTCTGGGCATTAACTTTCCCTTCTCTGTGCTCTGCCCAAAAGGGAGATGCTCATTACATTAGGCTGGAGAAAAGAAAACTGAGGGCCAGACAAAAGCTCTGCCCTGGTAATCTTTGCCCCCTTCTGGAAAGAGACAAACTGCCCAGCTGTCCCAGAAGCCAAAGACTTATCAAGTTGCCAGCAGGCACAGGCAAAAGGAAGAAGGACCCAAGGGGTTTTTAATGCACCCAGTGACCTTTGGTTCCAGTATAGTTCCAAGGAGGAGTGGGGGGAGGGAGCGGCTGGCAGTCACAGAGAAAGGAAGTCACACTCTGGGGACAATGCAGTGCAGACTGCTCTGTAGAATCCCACTGTGTGTGTATGCAGGCCCAGAAGAGTTAAGCATAGCAGTAGGAACAGAGGGGAATTAAACAGACAGCACTGCTTCATGGGAAGAATGCCCAACTGCAGACCATACCAGAATAAGTCAAAATGCATAAGGAACTTTACTCTGTTAATGGAACCAAGTGCCCAAGCGTTCTCTTCCCTTACAGGCATAAGTTGTGTACCCCAGCACTGGGAAGGTTAACTAGGAGATTTAGCTCTGCTTGCCCAAGAAACCTGAATGAGAATGATTTCAATCAAGTTTCAATTTTAAACTTGATCCAGCATTTAGCTTACTTCTTACTTAGTTAACTTTTCTGATCTACTGCATCTCAGACAGGATCTCATTTTTAAAACTGTTCAAAGCAAAAGCTTTGTTATCAGCTTTGAGTTCACTCTTTGTCAAGAGCCCCACAACCACACTCATTGCTACTCATTCTGCTCCAGGAAGTCTGGCTTCCTGGGCTCCTCAAACAAGTTAGAAACTGGTTATATCAGAACCTTTGCATTGGTGCTTTTATCTGACAGGCATACATGAATGAATGAAATTTATGCCCTGGAAATGCTGAAGCATTCATGGGCGTGCATATATGTGTTGAACTTGTCCATATTGGGTTTGATAGTCTAAGGTGATGAGGATGACTGACCAGGTCTCTTTCTCAAGAGCACACCAGATCTCATTATAGATGGTTGTGAGCCACCATGTGGTTGCTGGGAATTGAACTCAGGACTGGAAGAGCAGGCAGTGCTCTTAACCGCTAAGCCATCTTTCTAGCCCCATAGCCATATATGCCTCCCAGATATTGTTGCCTTTCATTCTTCAATCTAAACGATCTCTCCATGCATTCAGCTTAACTCTGATCTCATTAGAAAAGCAATCTGCAACCCTCTAATATCACCAAGCAATAATCTAATATATTCAATACCACTACTTTTAAATTCTGTGTTCACACAATACAGTCCAAGCAGCATTGTCAGATGCAGAGATTTCTATGCATTTCTAGTTCAAAATTAGGACAAAATTTTAGTAGGCACTCAAGTTATGACAAATGAAAGACCTGATTTCCTATACTCATCCATCTGCCCTTGACATTGCATGTGCTCCTGTGCAGAGCCCCTTATACTATCATCATCATCACCTACCTGAAGCTCAGCCTCTGGACGTGATGTCTAATAAGAATCAGACAAAAACCATGACATTTGTAGTAAAATGGCAGTTAATATTTACTGAGTACTTTCTATCTGTGGTACGGGACCAGGTAAATGTTGTCAATGCACTAAACAGAAGGAATGAAGGACAAAACTGCTGGGAAAACGTCCAGAGGCGGCAATGCACACGGATTCAAACCCAGTCCTTATGACTTCACAGACATAATAGTTAATTTTACCCCAAGGCTGGAGCATTTCCAGCCGGTGCTGAGAGCAACTGCAGATGACTGTGTGAATTTTACTACACATAGAGCTAGCTCTTTACAAAAAAGCAAAACCTAAAAGTTCTAAGAGGTGCAGTAACACAAATACATAAAGCAACATGTTAAATAAAATGCCCAAGGATAAGCATGCATACACCATGAAAATTATTTACTTTAAATATTCTTTACAATAATCAGGAAGACTGAAACCAATGGAAAAGGGAAAGTTCTTAAAACAGAGAATAAAAGTATATGAATAGAGAAATGGAGGCCAGACAGAAAAGGTGGGAAATATCTCTCATCACTATATTAAAACAGCAGAACAGGACAGGGGAGGGTGGAGAGCTCACAACCCTTCCTGGTCTACTCCTTGACTTGAAATAAAGATGATGATTAAGAAGCAAGACATAAAGTCCTCCCCATCCCCAATAACCCTCTAATGTCTCTAATGACAAACTAAGATTTTAAAAAAGAACTTCTGTACAAATATTTGATCATATTCCTCCATTTAAAAGCCTTCAGTGATATTTTAAGCATGATTTGTACTTTAATGGACTACTTAAGGGAACTCTCTCTGCTAAGCAGTATCAGGTTTGCTGAGTGTGTGTGTGTGTGTGTGTGTGTCTGTGTGTACATGTACATGTGTATACAAGTATGGGAGGTCAAAGGACAATCATGGGTATTATCCTTAGGTGCTGTATCCCTTCGTTTTTTATTTGTACAGGGTCTCTAATTGGCATAAAGCTTACCAAGAAGACCAGACTGGCTGGCCAGAGAGCCTTCAGGATTCCTCCTTGGAGCTGAGACTACAAGTGCAGGTCACTGTGCCGGGCTTTCTAACGTGGGTCTCTGGGACTGGACACAGGTCCTCTTCTCCCACTGTGCTACTTGTGGAACTATCTGCCAAACTCCAGTGTTAGTTTGTAAGAACTCATTCAAGTCATATTCTAATTTAAATGTTTAAAATTCGAACTTTAAACAACTAGAAAATGTGCTATTAACTAGGTTCAAAGTCTGATTTTCTTGCATCAATAATTTTCATTTTAAAAATAATACAGATATGTTTTCTTCTAACTTGGGATAATTATAGAATCACACACAGCCATACAGAATAATGAAGATTTTTCTGACCTTTTGTCAGTGTCTATGGGTTTCTATTGCATTGGGAAAAATAAAAAAATAAAAATAAAAAAAAACATGCTCAAAAGGCAACCTGGGGAGGACAGGGTTTATTCAGCTTACACTTCCACATCACTGCTCATCACCAAAGGAAGTCAGGACAGGATAGAATCCAGCACAACCAGCCCAAGGATGGTGCCACCTACTGTGGGCTGGCCCTCCCCCATTGACCACTAATTAATAAAAGCTGGATCTTATGGAGGCATTTTATCAACTGAGGCTTTTTGATGACTCTAGCTTGTGTCAAGTTGACATAAAACTTGCCTTCACAGTCAGCTTCACATATGGATGTCATTATGTGAAACTAACACTGAGAGTCAAGACCAGAAATACTACACAGACACAACCCATGTATCTCATTCATATGGCAACAATGCTTTTTGCATTGGTGTGTGCGTGAATATGCTGGCTAATTCTATGTCAACTTACACACGCTAAAGCCTCTTGGGAAAAACAGAGACAATTTAGCTTGGTTCTGAGCAACTGTCTGCCATATGTAGATTTCTGTGGACACAGTCAATCAGGTCAGCTCCATCACAAAACTCTCTCATCCTACACATTACCATGACAGCCACCACCTCCCTCTGTGTGCGTGTTTAGAAGACCAAGGAAAATTAAGTGAGTGGTAACATCTCATTTTAAAGTAAACTCAAAAAGTAGATGCTGTTAAAATTTAAACTACTAGAATTTGGAGACTGTTCGTTCTACCAAGGCAAATTCTTATATATTAGGAAAGGCAGACCAAGAATCCCACTTTTATTTGGTCATACACAATTACATTTAAAATGATGGAATCAGTATTTGTCTTAGATCGTTAGATTTCATTAGGATTAAATTGGGAAAAAAGCTGCCAGTATTTATTGGAAGGTAAAAAAGAAACTAAGATAAACTTTCTAATCAAATGTGTTCCAACTAAAAGAATATTTTTTAAAAATCTTATTAAAGAAAAATACAAGTAATATTCTCTAAATATAACTTACAATTCAGCTATCTGAAAATACTCAACTACATGTATAAAACAAGTGAAATGTCAAACTAGATTTTCTTTTTATAATATAATATGTGTAAAGATTACATACACATGACAACTCAGCGGCTCTGCTCTAAGTTTATGAATTCTTCCCATCACATCTGAATCTGAAAAAACCATGCACAGAGCTCTTTAGGGTGGAGTCTAGCAGGGTAGCTCTTCAGAAGGTAAAGAAACCACTCGGCTATTTTAGGACTACAAATTAGGGCTACAAATGGAAGGGTAAACAAAAAAGAAAATACACACCTGGGAAACACAGAGAGTCAACCTTTAAGCTCCTCACTCCTTTTCTACCCCTCACTTCTCCCTTATATCTTCATTTCTTCCTTTGTTAATAAAAGTGTAGTCAGGGAAATTTCTATACCTATTTGAAAGGAGGCAGGGAGATCAATCCTACAGTTGAGAAACCCTGTCTTCCTACAACTATCATCAAGGCAAAGTCGAAGCTCTTCATCTACACCCCAAGACAGCGACCACTGCAATCTAATGAATGGAAGCAATGATCAGAACACCTGTATTCTTACTATTATTTTCCAATGCAAACCATGCTACAATAGCAGTCTTATTTACTGGAGACTTTGTATTATTTCCATTGTATCTCTAACATAGATTCATTAGTGTTAAAGAACTCCAAACTAAAAGTAACTATACTCAAAGTCTTTTTAAAAGGAGCCATACCATTTTACAATCCCATAAACAATGTTCCTTCACCTCAGAGACACTGTCACACAATTGGACTTTTTCAAATGCTATGTATATACTATGTTTGATCTGAGAAATACTAGAAACTAGTTGACCACTCTTTTTAATTCTGTATGCTATTTACAGAGTGCATTTTCTATCAATTTAAAACATATTCCATGCAACCAAAACTTTCATTTCTTTCTCTGTTACTGCCTATGAAACCTAGCTAATAGTTAAGCTTTGCCTGATGCCAGGTTATACAGCTATGTGCTTATATCTTATAATATTTGAATTAAATATTTTAAAATATCTGAGCTATTTAAAATTTATACTAGTAGATTTGTCATTAATAATATATATTTTATATTTGTATACATATCCAATTTTTATGGCATATTTATTTGAAAGCCTATCCATCTCTGATGATTTCAAATCCAATCTTTACTGTAAACTAAATTTCTCTAAGCACGTATTAAGCCCATTTCTGGATTTCCTATTCTGTATCATTGGATGTTCTTTCATTTTTTTATAGAAGTTTTATATTACCTCTTAATATTTGGCAGAACTAATATTTTTCTCTCCATTTTCAGGTCTTACTGGATATTCTTCCTTTTCATTCTAACAAACTGTACAATCAGCTTTCTAACACCCAGTGTAAGATATATATGCTTGGGTGTATGTACAGAGCAAATATGTTAGGACAAGAATGGACTAACTTGTATTGAATGATAGTCTATGAGGATATTTGAGATATCTTAGTGAAGGGGAGTGGTCTTTCACGTACATTGTATACTTCTCTTGAAAAGGATTGTTCAGAGGCATTTTTCTCAGGAAGGCCTCAGACTTGCTGTACAGTCACAGGTGACCTTAAACCCAGGACCCTGTGCGGACTAGGCAAGCATACCACCAACTGAATACAATTACATCAGCAGCCCTATTTTGATGTTTCTTGTTAGAGATAGTTACTCAAGATGTTTTATTCTTTTTCTAGTGGCATTTCAATTGTATTTTAATAAATAAAACTTACCTGAAGATCAGAGAACAAAACAGCCCCACTAGTCAGTCTTATAGACCAGCACTGGTAACACATACCTTTAATCCCAGTAGCCACACTAGTTGCTAGAGAAACCAGGTGGGGCACACCTCTAATCCCAGAACTAAAGAGGAATATGAAACAGGAGGAGACAGCTCGCAGGCACAGTCTCATTCTGAGATCCTTGGAAGCAGGATCGCCATTTCAGACTGAGATCGAGGTAAGAGCCAGTGGCTGGCTGCTTTGCTTTTCTGGTCTTCAGGTTGAACCCCAGTATCAAAATCTAACATTTATTAATCGTATTTCATTTTTCATTCTCAAAATATAAATAGCACTCACATTCTATTCACCAATGGCATGTTTATAGTGAAAGGCGTAGTTACTTATTGTCAGCAATATTGAGAATTTGAGGAAGTGGAATGAATGCACGGTGGTTGCTTCTATGTGATCCTCCAATACATCAATAGCAAATCAATAAGGTCGAAGAAAACTTAAGAACAAGTGACTATCCAAAACAGAAACTCCTTTGCAAAAAACAAACAAACAAAAATTAGTTCTGACTAACAGTGATTATTTTTTAAACCTGGGCCTTTCAGGGACAGAAATGCACTTTATTCTTATAGCTGATGCTACTTGTTAAGGATAAAAATAGACAACATGAAAAGATGTAACCTGTAGAAATAAAAATTCCAACAGTAAAAGAGCTTTGCACACAGTTTCCCAGCTGTTACATTGGTCACTTCTCCCTCTCTTGATATTTTGTTACTAGACAATACTTCATTGATTTATTCTTGTAGGAGAGGCCACAATTACAGGATGTGATGATAAATCCTATTTAATACTGAGAAAAGGAAGGAACATCTAATCCTACTTTAGGAAATGTATCTATACACAGCCACTTTCCTACCAATTGGATTTCTACCTATTTCTGTACCCACCTATCCAAATAACAAAAATATATAGTGAAAAATAATCATAACTTATTGATATTACATAATGTGGCTAAAATATCCTAAAAAGTTTTTGGAGTACCATAAGCAGTAAAAGAATAGACTCATATTTTGACATTTTAAATGTTATTTAACAGATTACAAGATGAAATAAGAGACCTATATTTTTACTATGGTCCTAAAAAAAAAAACAGCAATAAACTGTCTCCTAATGTCATTCTTCTATACTCATAGAACAATGTCTTGCACAGACATCATCAGAGAAGCTTCCTCCTGTAGTAGATGGAAGCAAACACAGAGAGCGAGCCAGAGCCAGACAGCATGCAGAGAGTGAGAGCCCTTGAAATAAACAGGTCTAAATGGCACATCGCCATCAAATCCCTCCCCTCAGGGCTCAGGGAACCCTGAGAAAGAAGAGGCAGAAAGATGTAATGGCCAGAAGAGATGGAGGACATCCAGAAAATAAGGCCCTCCTTACATCAACATGATCAAAGCCCACATGAACTCACAGAGACCGAGGCAGCAAGAACAGGTCCTGCACAGGTCTGCACAGGTCCACTGCATACATATATTATACCTTCCAGTTTAGTATTTTTATGGAAGCCCTGACTGTGCAAACAAGTGAGTCTCTAATTCGTGTTCCTTCTTTTGAGCTCTTTTCTTGCCGTTTGTTTTGTCCAATTCCAATATGTTCAATTTTGTTTTATATTAATATTTTGTATTTTGTTATATTTTATTATTAACCCTTAGAAACCTGTTTGCTTTCTAATGAGAAACAGAAAGGAGATTCAGATGGTAGGGGAAATGAGGGAAATTAGAGGGTACAGAGAGAGGAGAAACAGTAACCAGGATATATTATAGAAGAAAAAACTATTTTCAGTAAAGAAAAAAATAGATGTTTTTAATGATCTTATTTTTTAAAATCATCAAATTAATGAATTTGTCCTTACACCAACTTATCCAAATGATGCACAAATAGGAAATTGATAGCATATATATTGAATTTAATTGGTTACTTTCTTGAGCAGAATAAGACAAAAATCAGAACTGATTTAAAATAACAAGGCTTGACAGCCAAACCAATTCTAGAAAAACATTCACCCTAGACAAATTCAGAAACCACAATAAGATTTGGGAAATAAATTATCTGATATGTAAATTGTCCAATAGTTTCTTTTAAGTGATGCAAATAAGTATTGGCTGAGAGCATTAACTTGCATACTCTAGAGCATAAATAAATCTTGGTGACTTAACAAATAGAACAAACATTCATCCACTGCAAAAAACTGAATGCAGCTGCTAAAAATAAAATGCTCTTTCGGCACAAGAAGCTAATTAATTTTGCTTTTCTACTTTCATGAATGGTTTTCATGATTACCTTAGATGGGGTCATATGTTCTCCATAGATAAGAGTCACATGTTCAACTGAGACCATATAAGACCAATGAAAACACTTAGGAAGTCTTTATATACTAGTTATTTATTACTTGCCCTTTTGTCTATGTGTCAAAAGACTAACTCATGAGACTGCGCCACACACACATGAATGTGTGAATGCTCACAGTTTGTGCATATTTGTATATTTTTATTATACTAACATATTTGCATAGGATGAAAAACATAAAACTAATCACCCTCCTGCAAACAGAAATGCCAGAGGCTAGCACAACAGGGAAACATGTGACACTGCAACAGTAATATCTTTCTTCTTTAAAGTGGAGCGCAAACATTCCCCAAGCCAATGGTATTTACTGACTGAACTATTTGCATGTCAATTCACTTTGGTTAGCTGATTTTGCTATGAATACATGAAATTAATTTGCTTCTTCTAATTTAATTTCATAGATGACACAAGGACATCTCCAGGGAATTAATACCTAATATCATAATTCAACAAACCTCTTTAGAAATAAATTAATTTGAATTACATCTTTAAAAATTAATAAGATAATTTTTTAAAAAGGCTTGAAAATTAGGAATTGTAATACTAAGATCTGCCTCAGTCACAGTCAAGGTGTTGGGATGGATAACCAAAGGAAAAGTGCTACGCACATTTTCCAAAGTGTTCTACTGAAGATTCCTAATCATTTCAATTTCTGTGGTCCCCCAAAATGCTTACAAGATCTGCGCAGGCTGACTTTGTATTTTCCATGACATAAGTGGAAGTCCATAGTTTAGGGGTTTTCCTTAAGCACCAGCCATGTGAGCAATGAAAACCAATGAACCAGTGAACACAGGCAAACCCCACTGTGTCCTCAGAAGAGACTTTCATCCACCATTAGCTTTGGGGGAATCTGTGTACACCTACAAAAAGAGCCCAGCTTCCTCCAAGCAGATGGTCAGAAGACCCGAGGGCCTGGGTACCCACAGTACAGTCCAGGAGATGGTGCTTCTACAGTTGAGTGGACTGGCAGTAACCCATGACCCTATCCCAATGCCTTATCCCAAGTACAAGGAAGGAAGTACTTCACAGGCCTCCTAAGGAGGCTACCAAGAGTCACAGTAGCCGTCAAGACTTTCTTACTGTTACCTGTTTTATAAATTTCCTTATCAAACTATCTCAGTCAGTGACACACCAGTTATTCCACACTGATATTCTGAAGTGATGTTAGAAGCCAGAGGAACAAGTTTCAAAGCTTTTCAATCCTCAACTGATGCAGCCAATTTGCAAATGCCCTAAGCTTACAAACTGTTACTTGAGAAGCACAAGACTGGACCAAATTCATCTCTCCACAGATGATGAACAACTTCACCTAGCTGGAAAGAACACGGGCTAAATCTAATCACATCATAAAGCAATAAAGGCAGAGATACTAACAAGTTGAATCAAACCACAGCTGCCTGTCACCAATACTAATAAAATCACTGTGGAGAAGACAAGAGCACTTTATGTGGAAGCTGTTACAGGTAAACATGCTTCTCCATGCACCCAGCATTGTGCTATAAATAAAATGAATCAGACTTGTTGTAAGACACACGGTGTTGTAGATAGAAGACTTTCTAATCTGACAGCCCCAGTTGCACGTCTCTCTCCTCGTGCTGCCTTCCTCAGTTCTCGTCTGATGAAATCTACTCCTCCACACCTAAGGTCTTTCCCATTTCCACATCAAGTATGGCCTTTTGAGAACACCACATATATTAAAGTAGGACTGGTTCCTTCCTCACCTCTGACCTAGCACCCTCCTTTTGAAGCTGAAATAGTACATTTCAGATCCCAGCCGCAGCTGTACCTCTATCTGTGTCCAGGTTATCTTCAAGAATACCTAGAGCAATACACTGAAAGTTGCGTGAATGTACGCATCTCACTATTGGACTATCACTTTCTCCAGGGCAGACAAGGTCCCTTGCTTTTCACACAATCAGTTTAAATTAGAGAATACATAAAATCACGAACTGTTTTAACAGACACTTCTGTTAAACATCACTAAAGCTCCGGGTAAATGAAAATACTGAATCGATAATAATCATTTTCTTTTTAATCTTATATAATTAATATTTATTACCCTACAACTTAGTTTTACATATATACATATCGCACATGCACACATAAACACACATACACACAAAATCAAGTTAACTGAATGAAAATGCATTCAATTAATTAAAAATGTTTATTAGAAATTATAAAAAGGCAACTGGAAACCAGCCCTTCTGTGCTACAGTCTCATATTTTTTTAGAAGTGTCTAGTGTTTATCTCACACCCTGTGAGTAGATCAAAGCTGGAAAATCTAATTTTCTCATTATTGATCCATATGGGATCCGATTTTAATATCTGGAAAAGATAGTTACTTGTAAAAATATATTGAATGTTTATTCTTTGCAATAAGGCAGATATGTGCAAAATTCCAAAATTAAATTTCGGGCATCTAATAGTACAATATTCCTCTCCATAAATAAGCCCATGTGTTGTTTCAGATGTGTGACTACAGTAGGAATCTTAGATTTTCCCCATGAGTACACCAGTTAGAATCACTAATTCAGGAAGAAACACACACACACCAACACAAGTCTCTTTACTATAAAAAAAAAAAGGCCATTCATCAGCTGAGAAAGGCTGCGTTGGCTCATAGCTGAATGTACAGAAATATATCTGTGTGTGTGTGCTTGTCCATCTAAACTCAAAGCACCAAACACATTGGACTGGTTCAGCCCAGATTCCAGAACCAGATAAGAAGGATCTAGAAAACGGTTAAGCTCTTTGTTAGGTAAGCCTTAAATGCCCCATATGTTCTCCATGCTCCACAGCATCACCTCAAAGCCCATATGAACCCAAGAGGCAAAAACTGCTTTCCCCACACTTGACACACACTTCCATCCATAACAACCGACTACAGAAGGAGCAGTCTTTATGAAACAATTATAATAATATCATGTTCTGAAAGGCAATTTCTAATTTTCAATCAATTGAGATTATGATACTTAAGAAAAGTATCATTATTATTTTATTTTAAAAGTACAAAATAAAATTTGAAAAACATGAAACTATGTTTATGGTAAATACTATAGCCATACTTTCTTTCCTACATGCATTTAATATCCTGAAAATTGGCCTCCACAGTAATTTCACAGTAAGTAAAATCCAACCTCACCTAAGCCACTCAGAAAGTAAACAAGAACTGCCTTGAGCTTAAACTATTTGTCAGGTATAATCCATGAGCAAAAGGACATATAATTGAAATTTATAAGTAACATCATTTCAAACACTGGTAAATGTAATGGAGAAAACACATGCAAGAGCTGGGTGGGGAGTTTGAATCTCCCAAGCCCGGGTAAAAAGCTGGGTACAGCAGCAGGTATATGTCACCCTAGAACTCATGGGTAGGTCTCTGGGACTTGCTAATCTGCTAAGCTAGAAGAATCCCATCAATGAGTTAAAATGTCAGTGAGAAACCCTTTCTCAAGAAGTAAGTGCAGAATGATTAAGAGAGACACACACTATGGCCTCCACATACAGGCCTCCATATGTGTATACATAGCCCCGACAAACACACAAAAATACATGTCAAAGACATAGCAAATTTTCTATTTTACTTAGTATGTGGATACGCTTCTACAGATGTGTGGATGGGATTGTATGCATGTGTGTGTTTCTGTGTATATATATGTACAAACACATTTTAGACCAGGTCAAACTTGGGTGTCTTTCTGTGGGTGATATGAACATTGTTGTATTTTGATTTGTTTGGTTGAGTCAGTCTCTCATTGGCCTGGTGCTTGACAACTAGCTAAGCTGAGCAACTAGCAAGCCTCAAGGATCCTCCTGTCTCAGCCTTCCCAGGGCTGATATTATGAGCATGAACCAACATGACCAGATTTATTTTTTAACATGGAGATAGACACAGTTCCTGATGCTTACACTGCAAGCATGCCAACAACAGAGTCATATTCCCAGCCCCAAGTTGGGGTTTTTCAAAGTTTCTCTGCATAGAAATTACAAAAACCAAGAAGGCTAGAAAAGAAACTTTTAGGAGAAAACATACCAGGCAGAATATACAAGGACAAACAGCCCAAGGCAAAAATGAGACTACCAGGGGAGCTTCATAAAACAGGGGACACAGAACTGGTGAGCTAAGCAAGGGTGGAGTGCATGAAATCCACTAGCAGGGCACATGACCGTCAGCTATGTCGTTCTCTGGAAATGATGTTACTTCTATGAAACAGGGAGGGCGAGGGAAGCACCTGGTGAAGAGTTGTGGAGAGAACTAAAGAGACTAACACAGAACAGAGCTAGGCAGAATAGGGTAGAAAGAACATAAAGTTCTGCTGACTAGCATTAATATCATCTACAGTATCCAAGGTGCATACATTCTAAGATTTATTTTCCATGTGTGCCAAAAACTGGGAAAGTAACAAATTTTCCAGTGTATATGCTGTTTTTACCTGATTGTACATACCTATGATGAATCTTAATAAGCCAAAGATGAGCACTAAAAGATTAGCAGTAACTAATAGTAAATACAACAACTAATAGCAAACCAACAATAACAATGTGGAATAATAAGATATTTAAAACATAAGTAATTTTACTCCAGATGATTTCTGTTCCATATTTCCATACTGCTACCAACAATGGTAATGGAACTGTGGAGAAACTCCAGCCTACAGCTATACATCAGAGAGTTGGAAAGTACCCACCGAGGCTGGAGGACGATAGCAGTCTTCTAATCTTTTAATGTTCATCATTGACTAGAGAAAAATTTCAAACCAGGAGGCTACAGTAAGAAAATGTAGCAACTTCAAGTAACGCAGCAATGGCAGGGCAAAGGATGAATCTGGACCCCAGTACAGAAAAAGATGGATCTGAGATACATCGAGTAGAGGTGAGAGGATTGTTTAGTGAATCATTATGTGCAGTTCAGTTCTCTCCATCACGGGGGTTCTAGGGACAAACTCAGATCATCAGGTTTGACAACAAATACCTTTAGCCACTGAACCATCTCACCGGTTGCAGAATAATTTTTATGTGGATGGCATACTCATTAGTATATAAAGATTTCACTTTATTCAAAATAGTTCACTCATGTGTCATCTAACATGGCCCTTTCTCACTCTGACTTCATTCATTTCTCATGCTTTCAAAACTCATTCCTGCTGAAATGTATTAATACTATATTTATTCTTATTACTTAATGCTAATACTTTTATGAGTACTTCACATTGCATTTACCCATGAATTAGGGAGCTATTGGGACTGTTTTATAGTAGGGAAATAAGGTGGAAAGAAAAGGAAGTCAGCTGTCAGGGTCAAAAGCCCCCCACAAACCGCAAGGACACATATAAAGAACAAATCATGCACAAGGCAAGTGCACTCTATTCAGTATGGAGGAAGGCAGGGACCAGATAATGGACCCACAAAGGTTTATAAGTCTTGTGGTCCAATGACACAGGAGCCTCTAATCTTCCCAGCTCTCAGTCTCACATCCACCTTTGGAAATGTTCCATTCACAGCTATCTCTATTAATATCAAATCCATGTACCCCAACTCCAGCTATTTGTTCAGGGACACAATAACCTGGAAATTCCATGTATATCATACACCCAGACTAGTTTGTTAGCCACTGTGAACACTGCCCACTGTGAACATAATAATGCATGGACCACTGTGAACATGAATATGCATGCATAAACTTCCATAGAATGTATGTTTTCATTTCTCTGACACACATATATAAGAGTAGAAGTGCTAAATTCTGTGGTAATTCTATGGCTCATTCAATGATGGCATCACTTTGTCTTCTTGATAAAGGTTCGACTCCTCTGCATCCTTTCTAAGAGCTGTTCTAATCTGTGTATGAAGAGGGACGCTATAAAGTCACCCCACACTAGCTCAGAATTGAGTGTAGAAAAGGGTGATTTATTTAGGTGTAGACTCACAGATCACAGTCTGCTGAACACACTGGGAACAGGAGCAGAATCCAGCAGCCCGGAGCGAGGGCACTGAAGCTTTGCCTCTGCACTTATAGGGTAAGAGACCATGCCCAGTGTCTCGCTATCTTAAAAAATACTGACTGCAGGAGTTCCCACAGCACCTCCCCCTTTTGTCTAAATAAGAGAGTTCTAAGTCTAATAAAATATACAATAAGAACAAACATCAAATATAAAAATTAGAATTACAAGCAGTATAATCAATATCAAGCAAGAAACATGCTAAATGTTTCAATAAATATTCTCTACTAAGGAGTATAAGTCTTGTATTAGAAATAGCTTAGCCAAGTCATGAGAAGAGAGTAACTATGACTATCAAGTCTTCAACCCCATCGAAGATCTGAGAAGGGAAATAATATTACTTGAGTAAACAGGAAGTGCAATCAAACAACTTCCAAAATGTACAAAAAATGACAGAGACAACTGGCTAACTGGGCAATCACCCAAAGTCTCATTTGCAACATTGGAGCAAACAACTTTGGCTAAGTCTTAGAGTAACTTACAGACCAATTTCAGAAGCAGGAAAATTTTCAGAACTGTCTTACCCTGTACGGCAAAGTTTGACAGTCATTTTTCTTGTATCCTGCTTGTGCTGACTGGCACCATGCATTTTGTCAGTGGGCAAGGCATGTGAGTTCCTTTGCCCAAAGGCCAGTTTTGCCAAGAAAAAAATAAGCTCCAAGTGAAATGTCTTCCATGCCCAACATTCTCTTGGGAATAGATGGGTGCTGACAGGAGTAATCATGTCTCACGTCAACAGAACCCTAATTGATTTAAATGCCGTATATTCTATAGTTCTTTGTAATGATGGAAGAATAGCTATCTATGCAGAATACAATCTCTAAGTATTAAAGAACCTGATTAGTCTAACTATAAGTATGACAAACATGGATGACTACTGACCTATAATTCTTAATACCTATATATCTTAAAGAATAAGACTTCAAATATGCTTTCTATAAGTAAATCCATGTTTTCTTTCATTATAAATACATTCAATTTGAATGTTTCATTTTCACATTCAAATAGTGTTTGCCATTATAAAAAAATATATAGTGTTACTAGAATTTAAGTAATAATTGATGACTATACTCACAAATTACTTCTTTTTGTTCAATGATATTCATACTTATTTACAAATTTTGTTTTAAATATTTGAAATATAAAATATTTATTTATGCTAATTCTATAACTATGTAAGAAAACATAAAGAGGCCTTTAATTTTATCAAAATTATTTTTATATATTCATACCAATAAAATCAAAAAATGGTTCTAAAAAAAAGAATAAGACTTCATTATAGAATATTAAATAATTTTTAAACAACTATGCAGCAAATGAGGACAATAATCTCAAAAGGAAACAATGTAAAAGTATCTTGATCAGAGATAGAAAGGTATAGTGCAATATACTAAATATATCCTAAAATTGAATCAATATACAAAATGACTTAAGCAGAGGTAGAAGCATGCATTCATGCAATATAACAAAATAACTTTGCCTAGGTGTTCAAATATTCTAAACAAAAAAGGAGCATATTCAATATAATTTGAATTTGTATCAATATATAAGAATCTATACCAATGTAAATTGCCTATAAATAATAGCTCACAAGCATTTACTCTATTACTCACTATTATTATTAGTGTCAGTAAGCTTACACTAATCTACCTATTATTCCATCCAATTTTCCTTTTTTTCTTTTTCTTTTTCAAAAGGGATGCCTGAGCCTACATAATATCTACCCCAAACCCTATACCAGTTATAATCAATCCCTAATTGATGTCCCTACATCATTACTTCCAGATGTCATGGGGGCGATGTTCTTTTTATGAAATCCTGTAAAAGTAAAATGATGGTTAAATTTCAAGATTACTGTTTAGTATAATTGCAAATAGTCTCTGAAAATTGACAGAGTTTTTCTGAGGTTATTATTTGAAGTTCTGGCCAGAAATTTGTAAGAAGGTGCACCATTTCAGCTAACCAAGTTGGAACCATCTTGAGCAGCTGGTACCCAAAAACCAGTCTTAAAGTATCAACATCATGATGTCATATCAATCATGTGGAGTCATGAGGTAGGGTCCCAACTTCTGAAAACTTCAAAGATTACTGCAGGAAAATTTATTCTTCACTGTAGAAGACAAACATTATTCCTATAGACATACATTAAACAAAAGGTAAGAGAGAGAGAAAAATAGATATGGAGAAAAGAAAATTTTTTCCTAAATTCTTTCTTCATTCTGTTCCATACAGGATGGTCTCTGACATGAGACAGAAACTCTCAATTTTTCTTTTAACAACATGCTTGTATTTAGAGAAAGATGACCATTGTCCAACTCTGAAGCCAACATTGATTTTTAAGTGAGTCGTGACTATTATTCTACTGGACAGCAGATATATACATCTTAAACCTGTCAGAATGGCTAAGATCAAAAACACCAATGATAGCTTATGCTGGAGAGCATATATATATGTTCATATGTGTGTGTGTGTGTGTGTGTGTGTGTATGTATGTATGTATGTATGTATGTATGTTCAGAGATTTTTTTTTACCCTGCAGATGACCTGTCCTCATAAGTAATAATTCTCTTTGCTTAGTGATACTTTCTGGATATTTATATTTTTTTCTTTAGACATACAAACATCCAAGGTCTCTTAACTTTTTGAAGATGAGTATTTACCTCCAAAGACAAAAATAGAACCCTGCCCCAACCCTTATGAGGGTTTCTTCTGTGGATAAGCTGTCATTTCTCTTTCTCAAGAGGTTTCTTTTGTCAAATAGAATCTTTATTAATTATGAAAGTATCTATAGCTTTTCTTTCTTGTGGAATCAAGAGCAAAACCTCTTTCCCAATGTAGCACATCTCCTGGTTTCCATTGTGAGGTTAACACACATTCTTGAAATACAACAGCTAATTTAATTCAGAAGGTACTTCTATTATCCTATGTCTATCTGTTGTCATTGTTCCAGTCTCAATAGCATTAAGAAAATTCAAGGTTAATAAAGCATTATGCCTCTATTTTGAAATTCAAGTCTTTAACTGTTTGCTTCACCTGCTTGATTGTTTTTTCTAAGCTATCAGGAAAATGCAAACCAAAACAACTCTGAGGTACCATCTTATACCTGACAGAATGGTTAAGATCAAAAACACCAATGATAGCCTATGCTGGAGAGCATGTGGAATAAGGGGAACACTCGTCCATTGCTGGTGAGAATACAAACTTGTACAACCACTTTGGAAATCAGTATGGCGGTTTCTCAGAAAATTGGGAATCAACCTATCTCAGGATCCAGCAATACCACTCTTAGGCATATACCAAAAAGATGCTCAATCATACTAGAAAGACATTTGTTCAGCGATGATCATAGCAGCATTATTTGTAATAGCCAGAACCTGGAAGCAACCTAAGTGCCCCTCATCTGAAGAACAGATAAAGAAAATGTGGCACATTTACACACTGGAGAACTACTCAGCAGTAAAAAAACAATGACATCTTGAAATTAGCAAATGGCCACAACCATGTGGCAATACTCAGATTAACAGAAATGGGTTGATTTAAGATGTAAAAGATAGCTAGAAATATGCATAAGCAAATAGGCCAAGCAGTATTGTAAATAATACAGTTTTCATGTAATTATTTCGGGTCTTAGCGGCCGGGAAATAAAAAAGGAGCCTCCACCAACATGTGTATTTTTAATAGCTGACCTAGTACATCTGAACTGTTATCTCCTGGTAGTTTCCATTTGCATTTCCCTGGTGGCTAATGTGCTCACTTCCCTATGCTCACTAGCCATTTCACACCTGCTTTAGACAAGTGTCTATTCAGACCTTTACCCATTTTTAATCGCATAGTTTATCATTTCATTCTGGAATTACAGAAGCAAAGCTAAGTATAGTAATCACAGACAAGAAAGAGAGCACATGCTTGACACCATTCACTAGCAGAGACTTTCATTGGTCTCACTGAATGGGTCTATAGACATTAATCATGCCAATTCATTAACTCCAGTCTCAAGTTAATTTCAATTAATTGGCAACTAAATCATTTTTTCATCTCAACAAAGCAATAATACATGTTTGCATCTAAATATTACTAAACATGCTGACTGAACCATGTCCTTTTAATAAGAGGTGAATAATAATGTTTCATAATGTATTTTTTAAATGCTGACTCATAAAATGTAAATATAAGTTTCAGTGAAGAGATGGTAATTTAAGCAATGAAAACACCGAGAAGAAAAGCATACAACGAAGTTTCCTTATATATACATCACATAAGGGGTGATTATTTTCTTAGGTTTTCCAAAATTGAAGAGATTAGAGTGATTGCTGTGGGAACACATTCTGCTCCTTCAGCCAATAGCCTTTAAGATAGCAGCACACTGGGCGTGGTTTCTGTAAAAGCAGCAGTGAACGTGCTTCCAGCTCCAGCTTCCGGCCGCTGGACTCTGTTCCTGTGCGCGCAGAGGCCTGTTGTCTAGGACAGTGATCTGTAAGTTTTCCCTTAAATAAATAACCCTTTATTATTCATAATTCTGAACTGGTGTGGGATTGTTTTGTGACTTACTTTATCAAGTGAGGACTCTGAACACAGAATACATAAAAGCAGTAACAATCAATCACTATTCCCAAACTTTGTAAATTTAGGCAAACACGCTCCTGAGACTATTCTTAACTACATGCAGAAAAACAAAGTCTACACTGACAGCCTCTATTGCATATAATAGGCATATGGCCCCGAGTGTTAGTCGCTGGACTCTGCTTACAGGAAGGGAGATAAAGGTCTAGCTTGCTAAATCTTAGGGAAGGGTAATGAGGTTGCTGTATCGGATCACAAAGGGATGGGGTAAACAGGAATGAGTGTCTGATACAGGGAAGCCCATCACCTGGTCCACACAGCTGCTACTCCTGAGCACTAACTTATTTCAAGGCTATAACTGCTTTCTCCTCTTGGTATGAAATATAGTCTCTAAAAGACATTCATAATTTTCCAATGAAATAATCAAAGCTTTAAAAACAGGGTTTTTTTTTCTTCTACTTTGAATCTGAGCGTTCTAATCAGGAGGAACTTTAAGAGTAGTCTTTCCTGTTTGTGAAGTATCAAACAAGGTGGGCCCAGATACAAAGCTGGACATGTAGGTCATGCCAAGTTGTAGGTCAGGCCGTGTAAGTCCATTGAAACAAGTGACAGGAAATTAGAAAGTTACCTCATTTATACCGCCTACAATTTAGCAACAGCAACAAATGAAGCAGAGGAGTAAAGATATAATAAAGAACAGTTTAGGGTGCAGTACAAGAATTAAAAGGAATTTTCTCTCAACACAATTCTTGAGAACCTACTATGGCAAAGGCAAAAGGTAAGGTCAGCGTACTTGGGCGTGTCACAGGCTAAGTGGAGCATACACTTGGACAAATATGCAACAATTATTCCCTACATATTTTTCTTACTGTCAGGAAAAACCTGGTTAAACAACTTGGAGAAGGAATGGTGCATCTTGGCTCATTGTTTCAGACATTCGGTCTCAGTTGGCTCCATTACTTTCAGGACTACAGTGAGGCAGAAGTCATGGTGGAAGTGTGAGGTTAAAGCAAAGCTGATCATACTACTGTTCCCAGAAGCAGAAAGAGGCCAGAAGCAAGTCTAACCTTTCCAATTGCTAAGAGCTCATTCAACTACAAATTCATCAATGGATTAATCCATTAATGAAATTAGCACACTCATGATTGAATCGCCTTTGAAATGCACCACAAACAGGAAGAAGCCTTCATTCAACACATGAGCCTCTGGGACCTTTGGTGATCTAATCCATGACAACAGTACTGAAATGATTAAATTACTAGGTCACAATGACAGAACAACAAGAAAGTACCCCTTCAAGTTGGGGGATTTGTGAACTCTAATAATAAATAATTAAATCTCTAAGTGAATGAAGAGGGTTCACAGGCACAACCCATAGTCCACAGCAGAAAAGGAGAAACAGAAGGCTTGAGGTGGAGAAGAAATAAATGTGAATATTGGAGGCAGAAATGGCCTAAGCAGACAAGAGCCAAAAACATAAGGTCAACATAACAAATAAAACAAACGCTGGCACTCATAACCAAGGCCAGAGAGAACAGAACCCTTAGAGAAGCACATTACAACTCAGAGTAAAGAGCCCTGGATATTTTCTCCCCTAAGAACCTGTGTCATTGAAGGACTGGGGTGGAGCAGACAGGCAGTATACTCTTTTTCACAAAATATATTATTAGGTCTGCTGACAGTGAATAGCAAGAAAAGGCCAAGGATTGACAGGAATGAGGGTCGAGAACAGTTCTCTACATGAGCAGCCAGTCACAGCCACAGAGGGTTCTCGGCAATTATCCAGAGACCAATCGTCTGGTTGCGCTCCTAGTGAGTTTGCATTCCTCGTTAGTAAATCTAGATTAAAAATGGAAATCTGTGAATTTATACCATGAGTCTATCATAGCCTGTGGCAAATAGTATAGTACTAAAGAAAGAGTAGGTCCCTTCTCATTTATTTCCTATACTGCAACCTAATAAAAGGGGTCAAATTCCAGGAATTCTAAAAAATAAAAAATTAGAGTTAAACAATTTGATCTAAGAAGGAAAATGAAGTTCCTTAGCTATGGCAACAACAGTCAAAGACAGTGGTTCCCAACATACGGGTCATGACCACCAAAGGGATCACATGCCAGATATTTATGTTACAACTCATAAAAGTAGCAGAATTACAGCTATGAAGTAGCAACAAAATAATTTTATGGTTGGGGGTCACCACAGCATGAGGACCTGTATTAAAGAATCATAGCATTATGAAGGTTGAGAACCACTGCTCTAAGAGAAATTAACTTGAACTCAGCAAAACATGTCTACATATTTTAAATCTCTTCTTACAGTTCGCTACAGCAGGCACAAACTGTCTACATTGTCAAGTATCTAGCAGATCTTTTGTTTATTTGTTTTTTTGCTTTGGGATTTTGTTTATTTTTTTGTTTTGTTTTGTTTTGGGGGCAGAGTTTCTCTATATAGTCCTAGCTGTCCTGGAACTTGTTATATAGACCAGGCTGGCCACAAATTCATAGAGTTCTTATCTCTGCCTCCTGAGCGATAGGTTTAAAAGCATGCACCACCATGTCCAAGCTCTAGTAATTTTTAATATATAAAATACTTTTCAAAATAATACAATATATGAGCTTGACTTTGCATTCATCATTTTGAACTACCAAAAGAAGTCTGAATGATAATGCCAATCGTACTACAGACAGCTCTCTCATAATGAACTATGACAGATACTACAACATCTACTATAGATGCCTCTGCTGGATGGTGTTTTCCAAGACGGAAGCCATAAGACACATAACATATACTAGACATGTGAAATATGACTAGTTGAAACTAAGGTGTGCTGTGGAGTAAAATGTGCAACTTATTTTGAAGGCTCAATCGATAGAATGTTAAATCCCTCAGTAATATTTCACATACTAAAAAGATCATAGTTAATACATAGCAATATAACTATATTAAAATTAATTTTCAGACTTTCAATGTGGTTATAAGACAAGTTAAAATTATATTTATAGGTAATATTTATGCCTTTGTTTTTGGTTAGCATTCTTCTATATACACGTGAACAGTTTTTAATAACTATCTAAATCTGCTATAGAATATTCCAGAAAAGAATAAATGAAGAGATGAACTAAAAAAGAAATAGTTGGGTAAAATATATAGATAGATAGATAGATAGATAGATAGATAGATAGATAGATAGATAGATAGATAGATATAGATATTTATATATTTAAATTGTTTCAAAATACCACTTAAGAACTGATGCAATGCTAAATTGATGTTATGAGGTAAACATTCTTAGATAGCATTTCATGTGGTAAACAAGGATTATAAATACTTATTGGGACTACATTGTTAAATGAAATGTTTGTGGGTCACGTGAGAAACACATGTGGCACTTTAAAGATAAAGAAAGATAAGATGAAGGAGGGAGGGAGGGAGGGAGAGAGAGAGCAGGAGGGAGAGGGGGAGGGAGGGAGGGAGGGAGGGAGGAAGGAAGGAAGGAAGGAAGGAAGGAAGGAAGGAAGGAAGGAAGGAAGGAATTTAAGAGGACACACCTTTCCTCTTTTTTGCCATTATACTATTAAGAGTTTCTTTTTTAAAATAAATATTGTATTTATTTTACGTCCCAGCTGAAGTATTCTCCTTCCTCTTCTCCTCCCAGTACCCCAAACATACCCTCCTCTGTTCCCACCCCCGATCTACTCCCCATCCGTTTCTGTTTAGGGAAGGGCAGGTATCCCATGAGTATCAACAAAACAAGGCATATCAAGTTGTAGTGAGACTGAGCATCTCCCATGTATTAAGGCTGGACAAGGCAAGTTGACCCAGTATGAATTGGGGAGGACATGCTTCTTAATCCAAGCATAGTCAGAACCACTGGAGCTCGGGGATAAGGATATAAAGCTACATGTTGTTCAATGCATAGAGTGTCTTGAGCTATAAAGAACATCTAATTAAATTCATCACAGTAGCACTGCCGGGAAGCAGCAGCTTGCCATGCTGCAGGCGGAATCAATGTGGTAGAACATATTTAGCATTCATGTAATGCCAAGCCCTCATCACTGGGGTAGCACATAATTTACAAATTCTCCAAAACAATGCAAAACCAAAGAACTATCTCTGCTCTTTGGAGTCTAATATTCACAAAGAAAAGACATAGCAAATATACATAGTGTGTCAGGGACAAAATTTGCCATTCTCAGTGTAATGAAAATAAGAAGTTACTTGAAGCATTTCTTATCTTTGAAGCAGAATGTTCATACATAAGCAAGCAATTTATATAATTTTTCTTCCATGAGTCTTGGATATAACCCATCATAGAACTCCTACTTCCTATGTGTGCAACGTCAACATCACCAAACAAAACAAAACAAGTTATCCTGAATACTTTTGCTCTTGAAACTGGACCATCGATCTTGCCATCCCTCTCTGGTTCACAACAGACAAGACAAAGGTGTGGGGGGCTTCTGTCATTTGACAGTTGAGGGGTCAATTCCTTCTTCCTTCAGTTTTTACAAATGATAATGCCAATCAACCATGGTAGGATGAACAAAAAATTTCATCAGTGGAAAATGACTGGATCCTCAAAGGAGGAGCCCACAAAATCATCAGTCACTCTACTACAAACAGAGATGAGGGTGTTCACTCATAACAACAGAAATGCATGTGTGCTGGAAACCCATGAGAAAATACACACTCACTGCCAAATCAAAGAGAGATTCTCTAAAGAACTTACATTCTAGAACTTTACTCAGGCATACAGCAACAGAAATGTTTTGACTCATGCCTAAATCGAACACAGCAAAGCTATTTTCTTCAAAAGGAAGGATGTAATATCCTTCTCCAAATGTCTTATTCTATAACTTAATTGCTCCTATAAGAAGCAAGGGGAAAACTGTGAACTATAAATTACAGAGGAAAATCTAACATAATGGTGAAATAGTGTTCAAAAACTGATACCCTTTTTGCATTAAAATATTCAGGGCTAATTATGATTTTAGCACTTGTTTTTATCCTTGCTTTGTTCACTGGCCAAACTTAAACACTTCTCATCTCCTTCAATGAAAGTAGCGCTATTATGTTTCTGGAAGCATGGGCAGGGTTCCTCAAAGCCTAATTTTAAGGTCTTAATTGGCTGAGGCAATGGGAGACTATACAAAGCCCACTTCACAGAGAAGGGCAGGATTGCCAGGTCACTTGAGAACAGATGAAGAGCTAACTGGAAGCTATTGCTGAAATCTTGCAGAGAGTTCTGGGAAGTTTTACCAAATAGTAACTTACAGAAAATGGACGCAGACCATCCATCATCACAGCACTGAATCCAGGGAGGCTGAGCTTGTAGAAACAGAACAATTAACACAAAGAAACAGAGATTTTCACAGAGTCACACATCATCAAGACAGGGAGGCTGAATGAAGACAAGGTACCACTATTGGTTCTATAATATACTTTTGACTTTAGAGATTCTGAGATTATAAATTCTCATACACTCTAAGGTAACAAGAAGATTGTTACTTACTGACACTTCTCTTGATCTGGTACCATGAGGTCTACTTTCTACTTAAATGTGCAAAAATTTGAACAGTAATTAATCATCAATCTATTCATTTCCAACCCAACATCTGAGGTACTACAAGATAATTAACACATTAAATTATCTTGATCCAAAAGCAGCTTAATGCTTAATAATATAACCATAATTAATCATTAATAACATGCATGATAATAAAAAGAACTTAGGTAAATTGATTTCTTTGTCATCAACTCTAATTAATGGTAACAAATTTCCTAAACAAATAAAATAAACCATTTTTTATCTGTGTAATTTAGACTCTATGGGAAAGAAAAATATCTTAGATTAAACTATGAAAACCTTTTAAATCATTTTATGTTCACATTAACAATTAAGACACATACTAAAAAAAATGAAATCAAATGGCACTTTACACATTTGGGTTCTCAGTGAGGATGTCACTGCTAATTTCCAGTGATCACTTAGCAAGTGAACAGAGAGCTCAGACACTTGCTAACATTTCAATATAAAAACATAAATTTGTTTTATTTTTCTATTACACGAAAAATACAATGTGAAATTCAGTATTCATGTGCTTGCCTTTTTTTAAGGAAGGTTCCCACACAATTCATCTTTCCTAATTTTATACTCTATCCCCACCCTTGTTCTAGCAGCCTTATCAATCTTTCTTTCATTTACTCTTTATGTCAATTCTGAAGAAAATTCAAGGTGCTGCTCCTTAATAAATTCTATCCTGAATTACAGGCAAATGTTGTTGGCTTGCCTGTCTGTCTGACCCTTTGGGTCACTATAATCCAGTTACTGAGTCTGGATTTACTCCACCTCATTCTTATCTTCCTCATGCATTTTATTGTAGAAAAAATATTCTTTATTATCTACTATTCCATAACACGTTTCCCAGTTTCAAGCTATACCATAGGAATGATAACAAAAAAGAAAATATTGCTTTTATTTGAACTAAGCAACAATAATTAGTACTTCTATAAATATCATTATTACACATTTTTCTTTGACTACAACAATTTTGAAAAACTGGCAAAATTTGGCAAGTAATACAAACAGGTAAGTGTGGCTGGACAGCCAATTAATAATGTACAAACAAAACTCAAATGGAATCTCACTGTTAATCTATGTGATAAAGAAAAGGCCTGCAAAATTCAAGACGTCATTGTTTTTTACTGCTGCGTAGTACTCTAATGTGTATATATTCCACACTTTCTTGATCCATTCTTCCATTGAGGGGCACCTCGGTTGTTTCCAGGTTCTGGCTATTACAAATAATGCTGCTATGAACATAGTTGCACAAATGCTTTTGTAGTATGATTGGGCATCTCTTGGGTATATTCCCAAGATTGGTATTGCTGGATCCTGAGGTAGGTTGATTCCCAATTTCCTGAATTTTGCATGCAAATGGATGGAAATAGAAAACGCTATCCTGAGTGAGGTAACCCAAACCCAAAAAGATGATTATGGTATGTATTCACTCATTAGTGGACCCTAGCCATAAAACAAAGGACACTAAGCTTCTAGCTCACAAGCCCAGAGAAGCCAAATAGCAAGGCAAACCTAAAGAAAATCATATATAGATCTTCTTGGAAATTGGAAGCAAACAAGATTGCCAGGCAAAAGGTGGGAATACGGGGGTGGGGATAGAGGTGGGGGTTGGGGGCGGGGGGAGAGATTGGGGGAGTGGGAGGGTGGAGATGGAGGAAAGGTGTATGTTGGAAAAGGGAATAAGATATCTACATTATTGGAGTCATTTTAGGACTGGCAAGATACTTGGCTCTAAAGGAGATCCCAGGTGTCCACAGGGATGTCCCCAGCTAGGTCCTTGGGCAGCAGAGGAGAGGGTGCCGGAACTATCATTGTCCCATAGTCACACTGATGAATATCTTGATCACATCCATAGAAATTTCGTCCGATGGATGGAGATAGAGACAGAGACCCACATTCACACCAGAGCAATGGATTGAGCTCCCAAGATCCAG
>PVIU01011282.1:0-65513 GCA_004026605.1 Ondatra zibethicus
AACTGAGGGCTGAAATCAACAAAATAGAGACACAGAAAACAATCCAAAGAATCAATGAAACGAAGAGCTGGTTCCTTGAGAAAATCAACAAAATCGACAAACCCCTATCCAAACTAATCAAAAGGCAGAGAGAGAACACTCAAATTAACAAGATCAGAAATGAAAAGGGGGACATAACAACAGACACTGAGGAAATTCGTTGTTATTTATTTATTTGTAACATTTCTTCTAGATTTTGTTTGGGATCCTGGCCTTACTGAGTGGACTGTTGTCGCTGAAGCTCCTGGAAACCCTCAACAAACCCTTGGCATCTACCTGGGAGACAACTGAACAGCAGGCGCCAGAAAACAAGGACAGCTCAGGCAAAGCCCCTCCCACAGCCAAGAAGGGTGGTTCAGGCGAAGCCCGGCCCACAGCTGAGAACACTGAGATGGAAAACAGGGAAGTGATTAATCTGGGGGATCCTGATGGTGATCAATAAGTCTTACATGGCACCCAGCACTTGGGATGTTGACATCAGCGACTTTCTGTTAGAGAGGTTTTGTGTATCTGCATAAAAAATGTTGTGAGAAAGTTTGAAACAATTGTTTTGTAAAAGCCAGTGCAATATAAACCGGTGTGAGAATTCTATCTAGTTCTTTGAAGCATATTTGTTCCTCGTTGACTTTTCTTTGCGTTGGTTTCCCTACCCACCCCTTGCCATCGCACAGGTTTGAGAGACCATGGGATAGGCATCTCCATGGGTTCCAGTGCTCCTGAACCCAAGGACCACTCCAAAGACCACCAGTTAGGAAGGGGGTATGTGAGAAGTTTTCTTTCTTCTTCTTGCCCCATCCTCACCTCTTCTGTCTTCTTTCTTTTCTTTTTGTTTTTAAAGGCCAGAGTATCACACTGCAACCTAGACTGGTTCCAAGCTCACGATTGCCTCAGCCTCTTGAGTGCTGGCGTTTTGAGTATGACATGCCACATACCAGGCTTTATGAGTTGTTCTTTTCTTTAAACAAAACCTTTTAAATTCTGATATTCTTCCCTTGTTTGTGAATCTCCCTCACAAAAGCCTTGTTAAAGGATGTTTGCCTTCATAATGAAACCATAAGAAGCCAGAATTACAAAAGGATGACTTGAAGGTGCAAGGTTTGGGCCAGTTATTGCAGGGAGCCATACGCTTGCATCCTCGCAGTTTGGAGGTAAACAAATTCCATATTTGGCAATGCTTCAGGACTGAGCGTCCAGGCGCTTCCTGCATGTGCAATAACCTAGGTGTCCCTAACCAATCCCGAGGACTCTGGTGCCAGCGGGACTTAGCAGCCAATCAAGGCGCGAGTTGCGTCACATCTCCCTATATAAGCAGCTGCCATTTAGAGCTCTCCCTCTCTTGCCTCCCGCTCTCCCTTCAACCTAGAGGCTCTCTTGCCTCCCGTTTTTCCTCAACCGAGTGCTCTCCAATAAAGCGTGATCCGGGAAGAATTCTGAGTCTGGCTGTTCATTCCGCTGGTCGGGAGTCAGCCAGAAGTTATATCTGCCAGGGGCCAGGATTTTTTTAGTCCAATATTTTAATTTTCTTCCCAGAGTTACTAAATTCTCTCTGGAGGTTTATTTGACAGTAAGGAGAAATGGCGGTGTGCACACGTGTGCATTGTGCAATTAGCCCAGCATTCAGGGAGATGGACTTTAGGGTCCATTTGATTCTGTTGCCAGTGTTAACTCGTGTGTCTTCCTGTTCTCTTAAGAGACCATGTATGGGGGCTGGAGAGATGACTCAGGAGTTAAAGGTACTTAGTGCTCTTGCAGAAGACCTGGGTTTGGTTCCCAGCACTTGCAATGCTGCTAACAACCATCAGGAACTCAGGTTCCAGGGGACCCAATACTCTCTTCCCATCTTTGTGGGCACTGCATGCAAGTGGTATGTGGACAGATGTGGAGGCCAAACAGTCATACACATATAATAAACATCAATAAACATTAAAAAGATTTCTCATAATATAACTTTTAGTTTAATTTTTTATTTACTAAAATTTGTCTCTTCAACCTCACTTTATTCTAAGGTCTTTTAAAAATACCTTAACATCTTGGACATTGTAGTTACTAATGAGTTTGTAGCCTTATCTATTAATGCATTTCAGATTTACCAAGCATTTCTCTTGGGTGTGGGTGTTTTTCTGATTATGATTTCATCAAAAGTTTACTCTTTGTTTCCTTTGGAAGTTTGCTTTTGAGTGCCACCTTATGTTTAATAACGAGAACTGATGAAGGCCTGTGCATGCAGAGCTAAGTCTGAGAAGCAACTATGTGGGATTGTAAAGCATTGCTAAGGGAAATAAAGGAGCCATTTGACCTGAATTATTTAAACATTTTATATTAATCCAATTCCTGGGATATCTGTTTAGTTCCTCAACTGGATTTTACACTTGTAAAATGAAAGGTAAAACAAAACAAAAGGCCATTTCTCCTCTTGTGAAATAGGCAAAATGAAACAAACGGGACATGAAGAGAGAAGAACGTCTCAGGGTTCCCACTGCTATGATAAAAATGCCATGGCCTGAAGTAACCTGGGAAGAAAGGGTTTGTTTCAGCTTACAGTTCCCATCACTGAGGGAAGTCAGGACAGATGCTCAAGCAAGGCAGGAACTGGGAGGCAGGAGCTGATGCAGGGACCATGTAGGATGGCAGGAACTGGGAGGCAGGAGCTGATGCAGGGACCATGGAGGATGGCAGGAACTGGGAGGCAGGAGCTGATGCGGAGGCCATAGAGGATGCTGGTTCCTAAAGGCCTTGTTTTCACTCAGCCTCTTCTGGAAAGACCTCATCTCCACCTGTGGTTACATTCTGGGGACACAGGGATTAGGGGCATTTCTTCACCTTTTCTTGCCTGATGTCTCAGTCAGCCTAGGCTGCAATATAAAATGTAAACTGGTTGGCTGAACCATCAGTGAGTTATTTATCACTATTCTGAAAGGTACGAAGCCCAAGATGAAGATGCTGATGGAACATGCGTTATGAGGTCTCCTTCTGTATCCTACAGATGAATGACATTTTGCTGTGTACTCACCGGAGACTGTGAGAGCCACCACTATCTCGTTTTACAAAGTGTCCATACTCATGACCTCATGAACCCCAGTAAACCCCCATGTTCCCGGTTATGTTGGGAGTTAGGGCTTTGACAATGCATTATGAGGGACACATTTATTCAGGCCAGAGCATCATCTGTTCTCTATACCAACTAGTATCTAGTCCAGATGATGCAAAGCAACCTGGAAACCATTCAAGATCTTTCAAGCAGAGAAGGTTGAATGCATGAACCAGTTACAAAGTGTAGAGAGGACTGCCGGAAAACACCGGAGTAGGAAAAGTTGCCTGGAGACCAAGAAAGCTGCTCACAACTGGGCTGGAACCCGCTAGCCTGTTCTGCTTTTACTGCCACTGCTGGAAACACACTTCTGTTTCTGACCTGAAACCCAGCGGCCCACACCGCCCCACTGCTAAGAAAGCTGCAATCATGCTTTCAGCTTAAATTAAGTTGAAGTTTTCAGATTAATTTAGGGAAAATGGAATCTTTGTTCTGCCTTTAATTCTTCTATTAATGATGTTGTGTTATCTCTGTGTCTTAGGGTTTCTATTACTGTGATGAAATATCATGACTAAAGGCACAATGGGGAGGAAAGGGTTTATTTGGCTTATGTTTCTGGATCACTGTTGTTCATCAAAGCAAGTCAGGACAGGGCAAGAACCTGGAGGCAGAAGCTGATGCAGAGGCCATGGAGGTGCTGCTTACTGGCTTGCTTCCCATGGCTTGCTCAGGCTGCTTTCTTTCTTTCTTTCTTTCTTTCTTTCTTTCTTTCTTTCTTTCTTTCTTTCTTTCTTTCTTTCTTTCTTCTTTCTTTCTTTCTTTCTTTCTTTCTTTCTTTCTTTCTTTCTTTCTTTCTTTCCTTCTTTCCTTCTTTCTTTCCTTCCTCCCTCCCTCCCTCCCTCCCTCCCTGCCTCCTTCCTTCCTTTCTGTCTTTCTGTCTTGTTTTTCGAGACAAGGTTTCTCTGTGTAGCTTTGGAGCCTGTCCTGGAACTTGCTCAGACCAGGCTGGCCTCAAACTCATAGAGATCCACTTGCCTCTGCCTCCCGAGTGCTGGGATTTAAGGCATGTACCACCACTGCCCACTCAGGCCGGTTTCTTATAGAACCTAGGACCACTTGCCCTGATGGTCCTAGGTTAGATAAGAAATAGATGGCACCACCCCCAATGAGCTGGGTCCTCCTTCATCAATCGCTGTGTTAATCACTAATTAATAAAATGCCCTACAGTTTGACCCTACAGAGGTATTTTCTCAATTGCGGTTCCCTCCTTTCAGATGACTCTAGCTTGGGTCACACTGTTTGCATGGGTTATCTTTTAATGCCTCTTATGAAATACAGTTTCATTCAAAAAGGTCTTGCACATTTTTTGGTTATGTATGTTATATGAAATCCATATATATATATGTGTGTGTGTGTGTGTGTGAATTATATATTATTGCGTGAGAATGTCATACATACTTAGGCTATGTTTTGATCCACCATGCCCCCCCAACTCTTCTCCTATGCCCTGCCCAGTTTTCCTTCTTGACTTAACTTCTTTTATTAGGCCTACTGAGTTTGCACAGTGCTCCCAGTCTGTGGGTGTGTGCATGAATATAGGGCCACCTACACTCCTGAGGAAAATGTAGTAGATAACCCCCTGCAGTTATCAATGCCAACAGCTCCTCAGCAAGCAGTGGAGCTTCAAAAGCTTCTCTCCCATCCATGCTGGGAGTTTTGGGCCACTGGATCTTGCGCAAATCTTGTGTATGCAGTTACAGTCATTTGAGACTGTGTCTGCAAAGGCCCTGTGGCCATGTCCAGAAAACACTGCTTAGTCAGTGGGCATCCACTACCTCTGGCTCTTACGATCTTTTTTCACCCTCAAGATGAGCCCTAAGCCTTGTGTGTGTGTGTGTGTGTGTGTGTGTTTGAAGGGGGGAGATGTGATATACATGTCCCATTTAGGGCTGAGCATTCTCTAGCCCCCTTTTCTCTGCATGTTCAGCAGTTGTGAATATTTTTATTAATTGCCATACAGTGCAAAGAGAAGCATCACTGGTAAGGGCTGAGAGATGTACTAGTCTATGGCTATAAAGATAAGAACACAAGGAGCAGTTTAATACCACTTCCATTTAGTAGACTAACAGGAGGAGGTTGTCTCCTAGGGTCAAGGATCGACACAGCCACGTTTTCTTGGCCCGGTTAACAGTAGCAGGCATGAGTTCCATCTTGTGTATTGGGATTAAATCTAATCATCGAGTGATTGGTTACACTCATAACATTTGTGCTACTATTACCAATAAACATATCCTTCCAGGCCAGTGTCATTGTAGCTTGCAGGGTTCACAGCTGGGTAAGACTATCGGTTATTTTTCTCCCTCAGTGGTGAGCATAGCCCCTTCCAGCAGCAAGAAAGCTAGGCAGTAGGGATGAAGCTTCCAAGTTGGTACCAGCTTAATTTCTCCATTTCCTATGACTCAATTATGTGGTGTCTTTAGCAATGGAGCCTTACCATAAAGGCTTCTGAAGGGCACTGAAGAGCAATGGCAACAGCCTATAATGTTTGAAGTGATCTATGGGGACCCTATCGATCAACAGTCCAAAAAGATGTAAGCCCCCTACAGCAAGTGGATAAGAGGGCTCTGCCCCTTGGCTGGGCAAGATGGTGGCACTGGCCCTGGTGCTGTGAGCATGAGCTGGACTGAGGGTCTGAGGAAAGAACTGGTCCAGCAACTTGTGACAGGCTATCTTGCTGCAGGCTGCGATGGGTGGACTGGTTGAGGCAGTATTGGAGAGCGTGCCCAGTGTGTGTGTGTGTGTGTGTGTGTGTGTGTGTGTGTGTGTGTGTGTGTGTGTGTGTAAACCTGTAGGGGGTAAGGGTAGGGGGTGTAGACAATAGGGGAAAGCTGGTGGGCAGACCAGTCCAACTGACATCCAGGCCCAGGACGGGGGCTGTGGGTTGGCCCACCCCAATGTCCACCTCATCTGTGTGAGCAGTTGGAGAGGAGGTGGGAACCTTTAGATCCAGGGCTGCGATGTCTCCATGACACAGGAGATCCAGGGGACCAGGCAGCCAGGACTTTGGGGTCTCCATGACACAGAAGGTCTAGGAGGCTGGGGAGCCAGGGCTGTGGGGTCTCCATGACACGGGAGGTCTAGGGCCCAGGGAGCCAGGTGAGAGCTCATTGCTGATGGTGTGGTAGAGGAGAGAGGCCTCGAGGCAGACAAGATGGAAGGGACTAAAGAATGAATTCACACCACAGCTTCTGTGGCGAAATTCTTCTTTTTTCCTTTCTTCCTTTGCTTTGTTGGTCTGGTAACCCATAGCTGGGACCGGGCTTTTTGTTTAACAGCCTATGGTATCTGAGAGGGGCGTTATACACCCTTTAGCATGAAACACAGCTTAAACTCTTAATGAATTGCATTTATGTGTCTCATGAAGCATCTATAGTAGTCAGTTTCCATATGGCTTTTCCCAAGGTCTCTAGTGTGAGTTTCCTCTCGTGGCCCCTCTGTATTCCCTGTCCTCCATTCTGCCACCTCACTTAACCTCCATTTCTCCTCTTTCCTTCTTCACATCATCTGTGTTCTGTCCCCCGCCCCTTGAAATATCCCCAATGGCTCCTAACTTTCCCAAATTCTATGACTACATCAATGTAAATACATCTAAAGATTAAAAGATAGTATCCACTTCAAGTTGTAAGCACAGATGAGGACCCTCTGAATCTGACTCCAGTAGCTCAGAAATGAATAACAACAGTTGGTGAATGGGACCTTATGAGACCAAAAAGCTTAGGTGTAGCAAAGGGCACCATCTTTAAGTGAAGAGGCAGACTAAAGGGTGGGGAAAATGTTTACCAGTCATATTTCTGACAGTGTTAATGTCTAGAACATGCAAAAAAACTTTAACACCAAGAAGGCAGCCCAGTTTTAAAAATGGGGCATGTAACTAAATAGAGAGTCCCAAAAGAAGTACAATCAGCTCAAAACTATTTTTAAAAATATTCAACATTCATAGCCATAAGGGAAGTGAGAAATTAAAACCACTTTGGGATTTCATTTTACCCCAATCAGAATGGCTAAAATAAAAGAGAAAAAACAAAACAACCCAATTCCCCTAAACAAAACAAAACACGAATAGCAAATGTTGGCACAGATATAGGGAGACACAGTTATCCACCATTGGTGGGAGTGCAAACTGGTGTGGCTGCTATGGAAATCAGCATGGGGGGGTCCTCAGAAAGCTAGTATAGATCTAACATAGGATCCAGCTGTTCCACTCTGGGCATACCCTCAGAGACATCTATATCTTACTATGGAGGTACTACCTACGGTCACTGTGCCTCCCGTCACAATAGTCATGGGATAGCCTGGATCTGCTGATGCATGGATAATGAAATGTGGCATGTGTACACATTGGAATTTTATTCATCTCTAAAAAAAATAAAATTTGCAGGTAAAGGAATGGAGCTGGAAACAATAATATTTGGTTATATTTATTCTTAGATGTAAACTTTTGTTACAATTAAAATTGTCCAGGTTTCTAATATTGGCTTTTCTTACTGCACATGACTGACAGAAAATTATTTAATATTTATTTATTTATTTTGTCTCTTAAGGCAGAGTTTAATGTAGTCCAGGCTGGCTTCAAACTCACTAAGTAGCTGAGGATAACCCTGAACTCATGATTCTGCCTCCATCTCACACATACTAGATTACAGGTACGTACAACCATGCTTGGAGGGAATGAGATCAATTTTTATATGTTAACCTTGTACTTAACAGCCTTGCTAAGTAATTTTAATTAAGAAGGATGATAACTTTATTTAATAGGAGGGAATTTAGGTCTTTCATTACAGAAGTTCACAAATATTCATCAGACATTAAGTCTTCATTCTTTTACTTTGCTGTACCTTCCTTCCTTCCTTCCTTCCTTCCTTCCTTCCTTCCTTCCTTCCTTCCTTCCTTCCTTCCTTCTTTCCTTTTTCTCTCCACCTCTCTCTCTCTTCTTTTCTTTTTTGTGAGTGTTTAAAACATAGGGTTTTTTCTCTCCTTTTTTCTCTTTTTTTCTGTTCATCCCCAGCTGTCCTGGAACTCACTCTGTAGACCAGGGTGACCTTGACCTCTGAGACCCAAGTGCCTCTGCCTGCCAAGTTCTGGAATTAAAGGCATATGCCACCATGCATGGCTTGGGCATTTCTTAAATTTTGATTTTATACTTGGAAAATAAAAATATACTGCCTCTGTAATACTTGGTAGCTAATCATAACACATCAGCTCCTTCCACTATTGTAAGTATTTCAGGGAGCAAATACTTTAACTCTTTGACTTCAGCTGTGCACCTGAGAAATGTCTGCAGTAAGTTTCACCAGACGGCCCCCCAGGGTTCTTCTGACCCTTACTCTCAGCCACACCCTCATTGGTTTTCTCAGCAGTTTATCAGATGAGCCATTATTCAAGGAACATTGCTACTCCTCTGTATAATAAAGGCCTTCAGTGTTGCACATGCGTCTTTTTCTTGGTTTTTAAAGGAAAGTAGAGCCCCAGCCAAGAGAGGGGGAGGTACCTTACACAGCTTTCATTGCTATGGAATCCCAGCACTTCCAAAGACTGCTCCTGCACACCTTCCATATACTTCCTCTCTCTCCTCAGGAAGCTCCCTCTCTCTCCTCAGGTGTTGACTGAGGTTTCTGTCCTGCCTGCTTCCTGCAGTCATTAACTCCCCAAAAAAAACACACACAGAGGTCTACATTAATTATAAACTGTTTGGCCTATTAGCTCAGTCTTCTTATTAACTCTTGTTTGTTTTGTTTTTGTTTTTTGAGACAGGCTCTCTTTGGAGCCTGTCTTAGAAGTAGCTCTGGACTCGAACTCACAGAGATCTGCCTGCCTCTGCCTCCCAAGTGCTGGGATTAAAGGTGTGCACCACCACCACCCGGCTAACTCTTATAATTTATATTAATTCTTGTCTGTGTTAGCCACATGTCTTGGTACCTTTTTTGGCGAGGCAGTCCCATCTTGCTTGCTCTGTGTCTGGCTTCCTCTCTGTCTGGGTGACAACTGCAGACTGAAACTTCCCTCTTCCCAAAATTCTCATTGCCCCATCTCTACTTCCTGCCTGGTTGCCTCACCTATACTTCCTGCCTGGCTACTGGCCAATTAGTGTTTATTTAAAATACAAGTGACAGGGTACAGACCATTGTCCCACAGCACTCCCCCCACCTTTTTTTAAACAAGAACTCTGATTTGAATTTCCTTTGTTTAGCTTTTCTACTGACCATTATCCATAACAACTTGTAACCAGCATTCTAAACAAAGGCAAACATCCATAATCCATCTTTTGGGAATGTGGGTGTAGTTTTCGAGGCTACTTACTGCTGATTGGGGGCACTGATAATCTTATGGGGACCTAAAGAAAAATTAGAATTATGATCAAGTCCTGACTGGAGTATCCTGTGAGGCTTTATCATCTCAGGCAGCAGTCTTTGAACTGTTCTGGACGTAAAACTCAGACATCTAGGCCATTCCTCCTATCAGAGATTTCTCAGGGGTCTTCCTTGATCAAACCTGATTTTTCTTAATGCAGAATGAATCCTCATTTCCTGTGGAAACAAAAGCAAAACCTCCAAAGTAACATATCTTTTGACTTAAATTTTAAAGTCAAAGCATTTTATATATATATATATATATATATATATATATATATATATATATATATTGGATTAATCTAGCAGCATTTATAATCAGATGTCTTTTAGCAGCTTTTGTTCCTTCCTCAGTCATCAATTTAAAGACAACACAATAACATACAGTATCCAGACTCTCTGTGTATTTTTAATTTTTATGTGGCTTTATTTTAACCTCTATTTCTTTTGTTTTTATTTTTAATTTTTGGCTTTTTGAGATTGGATTTCTCTGTATATCTTTGGCTGTCCTGGAACTCACTCTGTAGACCGGGCTGTCCTTGAACTCATAGAGATCTGCCTGCCTCTGCCTCCCAAGTGCTGGGATTAAAGATGTGTGCTACTACACCCAACTACTCTTTTTCTTTCTTTTTTATTTTAAGGACTTTATCCTTTTTTCTTTCTCTCTCAAGCCTACATATATTTTTAAACACACTGTAAACCATTTAGAGTTTTTTTTCATTTGAATCTATCTTTACTGTATCTCTCTCTTTTTTTGACCATATAAGTCTTTAATTTGCTAAGCGATATGGCTAGGATTAAAGCCATGGCTTTGATGGCAGGATCCCACCCATTCCTTAGCTTTCTGAGAGTCTAGCCTCAAGGCAGAGGTACTGGATGGAGCCACATTTATTGCCACAATTCTATGGAATTTCAAGGTCCCTGACACTACCAAAAATCATGCAATCATCTTTTCATCAACATCATTTAAGTGTTTCGTGGCAGGACCTCTTAAAAGACCTGCAAGGTTTTGCAGCTAAAGCTGAGTCAGGAAGCCTCTCTTAAATGAGAGCACTTGCCTCTAGCAAACAGAGCCCACCCAAGAAAGTGCTGCTTTCAAGAAGCTGTGCTTAACTCTATTCTTTTCTATCTAGAATAACTTTCCAAGCTCTCTCAGGCTTTTAAGTGGATTTGGTCAGCCCTGTGTTGGCATGCCATTCTGTTTTGTTTTTTTTTTTAATGGGGGAAGTGCTGTGGGACAGTGGTCTGTTCCTTGTCACTTGTATTTTAAATGAACACTGATTGACCAGTAGCCAGGCAGGAAATATATGCGGGGTGACCAGGCAGGAAGTAGAGGCAGGGCAATAAGAATTCTGGGAAGAGGGAAGTTTTACTCTACATTTGTCACCCAAACAGAGAGGAAGCCAGACACAGAGCAAGCAATATGTGACTGCCTTGCCAAAAAAGGTACCAAGCCACATGACTAACACAGACAAGAATTATGAGCTAATATAAGAGTTAATAAGAAGCCTGAGCTAATGGACCAATCAGTTTATAATTAATTCCAACCTCTGTGTGTTTCTTTGGGACTGAATGACTGCAGGAACCGGGCAGGACAGAAACCCCGACAGCAAATCCATGGAAAGCAATGAGGACACTATGGGTTTTTAGAAAAATATACAGATTATACTACTATAGGTATTATTTGGGCTGGAGAGATGGCTCAGCAGTTAAAAGCACTGGCTGCTCTTCCCATGGACAAGAGTTCTGTTGCCAGCACCTACATAGGCTCACAACCAGCCCCAGGGGCTCTGCACTGGTGTACGCATACCCCATAGACCACAGCAATTTAAATATAAGATAAATCTTTAGAATATATCATCACTGCCGTGATACGTCAGACTGCCTCTCTAGAAACACACGGCTTTGACGTGATGATCAGTGCATCGCACCCTTGACATTCAGCAAGGACCGCTTCCCTTCTATAAATCCTTGGTTCCCCCTAGCTTATTGTTTAAGTGTTCCAGCTGCCATCAGGCAGGCATCGCAACTATCAGCCACGTTTCCCCGCTGCGCCCTGATCGTCCCACCATCTGCAGCTGCCCACCACAGCCAGGTACCTAACGGCAGATGGCAGACAGCTCTGAACCGCGCAACGGGGAAACGGGTGTTTGGTTCTAGCCAGAACTTTTTGGAAGCCAGACAGGCCACTGTTATTTACCATACAAACAGATCAGCTGGAGAAGCTCCAGCCCAGTGGCAAGCTGTAGTGCTTGGAAGCCAGACAGAGACAGGCCATGGAAGACAAATCTTCCTTTGCAGGCTTGGCAAGGATGTGGCTCCACAGAGCTTGCATGCTCCTCTCTCCTGGCCAGAGGCAGACACAGTTGAATGGGCCAATGGAGAGTAAGCATAGAGAAAATGTGTTTAATCATTTCCCCAATGGGAAGGAGTTTTGTTTTCTCTGTCTCTTAGGAAACCAGGCTAACTGGTCACTGGAAAACAAGTGTTGGTGCCAGGGCCTCCGGGAGATACAAGACAGCCTTCTCAAAGGTATTTGAATCCCCACTTTTGGCTCAGGGGTTGTTTTGTCTGCACTCTGGGAGTTTGGGGGGTATGACTTGGTGGGATTGGAGCCAGAGATTGACAAGTCCCACCATACCAGGATCCTTCCTTTCTTTCTGGCTCTACTTCCCCTACCTGGCAGCTGGTTTATTCTTAGTCACAGATTGCTTTTGCCCTTGTGCCCTTACCAGAGCTGTGGAGAAAGCTGCTGGGTAGGCAAAGCCACTGTGAAATAGTGGGGCTAGCGAGGGCATAGCCGTCTGTCTTCTATTACACCCCCTGGGCTCCAGGACTTCCCTCCTTGGGTCTCCAGCTTTCTCCGCTGGACTGTCCTGTTCCTGGAACCCTTCTTGTTTTTCCCTCAGCTCTGGTAATCTAGCATTTCAGCTTGCCTGCCCAGAAACACACACACAGCTCAGTAGTAGAAACAGCATACACTAAAGCTCCCTGAAAGGTTTCAGAGGCTCACAGAGTGGGAGTCCTGTGGAGCGAGGGAGGAAGCAGACAACCCCCAGAGCCAGATCTCACAGCCTCTGCCATGGTTGTTTCCACCTGACCTAATGCCCTGGCCATTGCTCTTTGCAAGAAGGGATTGTGCCAAGGGCAGATTTTTAGATTTTTATGCTGACAGCCCAAACAGCTGGTTGGGTATTAAAACTTTGCCCCCAAAAGTGGCAGTGACTAACTGGAATAATTGTTACTCTCTCTCTCTCTCTCTCTCTCTCTCTCTCTCTCTCTCTCTCTCTCTCTCTCTCTCCTTAATTTGGAATTAAGCCAGACAGAGGGAGCTAGGCAGGGAGCAGATATAGCAAGACAAAGAAGTGAAGGCAGGTAGGGGCGGCCAGGGGAGGGTACTGAAACCTTTGCTGCCCTCTTTACCTCCCCCACACCATGTCAGCCTTCGGGCACCCACCACAGGCACCTGGAGCCTACATTTTCCCCATGCCCTCCCACAAGAGGCCTATTTGGGAGAGAGCCCCCATGGCCTCTCGTTTCCCACTTGTAGGAGCTAATAAGAATGCATTTGGTCTCATCCACGTGAGGGCATGGAAGCTGGAAGACCATGGGCCATTCCTTCATGTTATAGAACCATCCAGGGCCCAGTCCAGCCAGGGGCCCAGCTTCCCTTATTTTGAAAATGTGCTGTCCAGGTCGGGCAGTTCAGGCCCAGAGTTCTGAGAGCAGAAAGAGACAGTGATGGGGGTCAGGAGGCAGGGAAGAGGGACCTTGTTTCCAGAGACGTGAAGAAAGGAAAATGGTGATGGTTTCGGTCAATCGAGCTCTAGGTGATGCTATCCTTCCAAATAGATGAGCAAAAATGCTTCCACTGGTGCCTCTGTGTCTGCTCCCCAGTGGGTTCTAGGAGCAGAGGTCACAGCTCAGCACCTTCCCAGGCCTTGATTACCTCACCAGCACTCTCTAAGATGTGCCCGTGGCAAAGTTCACGCAAGCGCACAGTGACTAGAAAGCTGCCTCCAAACGCCATGGGATTACTGGTGGTGAGCGTGGTGGCAGAGCTAGGCTGGTTTTGTCTTGGTCACTAATGTCTGTAGAGACCTCGTGGCTCACACTGTTATTTCATGGAGTGAGAGTTTAAAGATTTGCTGGGCTTCACCCATGGGAACACCGGAAGGAAGTCTTACTCTGAGAGGGCTGCCTGATGTAAGGAAAGAATTGTAGGCTCGGACTTCATCTGAGCAGAGTGATTCTCTAAACAAGGTGGACAGTTTGCATTTCGCTCCCCTCAGGCCATGGAGACCGTGCGCATTGCTGTTGTCGGAGCTGGTGTGATAGGGCTGTCAACTGCCGTGTGCATATCCCAGGTGGTCCCCGGATGTTCCATTACCGTCATCTCAGACAAGTTCTCTCCTGATACCACCAGCAATGTAGCAGCTGGAATGCTTATTCCTCACACGTATCCAGGTGAGAGAGGGATCTATTTGCAAGATGCTAATTTTACACTAAGTGCTTTTCTTGTGATCCTCGCTCAGAGTCCCCTTACGTATACCAGGCCCGAGTGAGCCTGAAGGCGGCCTGGTGTACCCAGGGCATCTTTAAAGGAGGGGCTTTGTCACCCAAATCACAGGCTCCTCCGCTCTCTCTGTGGCTGTGTGCCTTGGTGCCCTGGATCAGCTTCTTCATCTTTCTGCTGTTGCTAGTGGAAGGCTTTGCTCTGTTCCCCAGATTTCTGCCGGAGACGTGATTCACAGTAGCACTAGTAATAAATACGTCTCTGTGCCAATCCGATAGGCTCTTGTGAGGATCAGATGAGCTAATATTCACAGAGTTCAAAGCAGTGCCCTGAACAGAGCCATTCACCCACCTGCATTTGCAATTATTTCTGCCGCTCCAGCTGCTATAGTTTTGTTTGACCAGCACTTGAATATGCATTAGGTCACCATGTTTGCTCAATCCACAGTAGAATTGGAATTGTCTGTTATTTGGGGATGATTTCTGTAGCATATGGTTCTTAGCCACTATTCTGTTTTGGGGGGCAGGAACATGGGAATGTGTATTAAATCAGCTCTTCCCACTGACATAGGTCATTGTAGGGCAGTCCATTGAGGTCTAACAGAATTCTGTGGTGCAATTATCTTTATCTCTAAACAAGCAGCCTGTCTGCAATTTTGGAAGAGAGTTTTGCACTCATACAGGCACACTTTTCATTGATGACAATGAAATATTTATTTATTCAGCATTAAAGGGATATTTATTGGTTTTATAACCAGTGATTTATTTAAAACTCTTGTTACTAATATGTCTTTATTGATTTGGGGGTCCTGCTGGTCACCCTCCATGTTTTCAGCCCACTTTTAGGGAGTCTCTCAGTTCTTTCTATTGTCCCCACAATGTCCCTGGTGGGATTTCCCAGTCATACACTCATTCCTGCTCTGACTGGCATCTTGGGAATATCCCTTGTATGCTTCTGGCTCCGGAGTCAGGCTGCCCTGCCTAGTCTATTTCCCTCCATCAATAAATCATTACAAGAGTGGGTCAGATAGACATCAACGTCGAACACTCTGTCTATCCTGTCTGAATGTTCCTCCCCTAGTACGTTAGTATTACGATCATTTCCTCTCTGCTGCCCTTTGCTTTTTTCCGTGACTCTGCAGACACACCTGTGCCCAGGCAGAAGCAGTGGTTTACAGAGACCTTCCAGCACCTGTCCACAATTGCCAAGTCTGCAGAAGCCGCTGATGCGGGTGTTCACCTGGTGTCTGGGTAAGAAAAGGAATCTGAAGTCAGAGAATTAGAACAACACAGACAGATACCAGAGATCAGCAGGACATACTTGTAAGAGGGAGGACTTAGAAACGGATTCAGAAAACTTGAGAAACACTACTTAACAGAATTAGTTGGCTTTTTTAAACAATCAATAACGATTGCAGTTTCTCAACATAAATATTTTCTTGAGTTTCTTCAAGGAATGTGAAGTGGCTTGAAAATATGGAGAGAAACAAGCAAAGATCCCGAATAGTGAGTTTGGGTTTGTGGAGGGTGGAGCAGCTGACGGAAAGCAGAGCTGTGTGGCATGGAGTGGGCCCGGGGACTGTAGGCAGAGAGCTGTCTGATTTATCTGAGAATCATTAGAAAATGAGATGGCCCCCAAATGTAAGTTTTGTAGGCGGAGGGCCAGTGTTGGAAATTGAACCCAGGGCCTTGTGCATGCCAGGCAAGTGCTCTGCAACTGAGCCACACTTCCAGTCCTAAAGTCATCTCTCGAAGTACCATTTGGAAAATAGAGTTTCTGCAATGTTTAATACCTTTCTGTTTGATTGTTAATACCTGATTGAGAGGAAATGCATCCTTAAGAGAGGTTTGAGAACACAAATAGCACTTAAAACATGATAATTTCACTCTACATCCTCTTAAGTAGAGATGACTAAATATTTTAGCATCTTTAATGTAGGTCTCTATGTCATCAAGTGACAGACATGTTTGTCATCTGTGCTAGCCCATGTGTAAACACGGCCTTTTGGAGAGTAGATGTATGCTTACCTTTGACGATGTTTCCAGGTGTTATTCTGTCTTTGTGCCATCAAGACTACTTTAAAAGTACTTGTCTTGGAGCTGAAGAGATGGCTCAGTGGTTAGCACACTTTCTGTTCTTACAGAGGACCTGGGTTCAGCTCCCGGAACCCATTTGCTGAAACTCTAGTTCCAGGAGATCTGGTGCCCCTCTGGCCTCTGTGGACTCTTTCCTGCATGTAGTATACATAAAAGCATGCAGGCATACATGCATATACATATAATAAATAAGAACATTTTCCAAAAGACAGGAAACAATGTTCTAGGCTCCATGGACACCTTTTCTAAGTGCATACTTCTATCAAAAGGATTTCTGCTCTTTTTCTTTTTGCCTTCTGTGTTGGTTGGAATAAAAATGCCCCCCCCCGATGCTCATAGGGAGTGGCACTATTATGAGGTGTGGCCTTGTGGAAGGAAGTGTGTCACTGTGGGTGAGCTTTGAGGTCTCAGAAGTTCAAGCCAGGCCTAGGTAATCTGCTGCCTGAGGATCTGGATATAGAACTCTCAGCTTCTTCTCTAGTACCATGCCTGTCTGCATGCTGCCATGCTTTCTACCATGACGACAATGGACTAAACCTCTGAACTGTAAGCCAGCCCCAATTGAACGCTTCTCTTTATAAGAGTTGCCATGATCATGGTGTCTCTTCACAGCAATAGAAACTCTAACTAAGAAACCCTAACCATATAATCATGAGGACAGATGGTGATATCCTTACTTTTTCAAAGTCCCTACCTAAAGTAGCATGTTTTGCTTAATCATCAAGCTGTGAATTTTTTTTTTAAATGGCAGTACCTATTCTCTTTCCCCAAGGATAGTTGCTGAGCCATATTGAAGCATAGTGTTCACTGTGTTACGGTCATGCTGAGCATGTTCCAAAACCAATAGGAATTCATCAACATTTAGAAACAGACATGTCCCAATAGTCTTTCATTTCAAAATTAAGGTTTTATAAATGTCTTATGTATCTTTGATGTAACTTTCAATTCATTCCTTCAAAAAGAATTTGAAGGTACACTCTCTGTAACTGGTTGTCTAGGTCTTAGGGATATGACAACAAAGACTTTTACATATAGCAATTGCTTAATAAATATGTGTTAAGTGAATTTTACAAAAGATAGACACAGTTCTGTTCTCAAGTGGTTGTGATCTGTGGGGAATGTTGTAAATCTCACAAGTTGCTAATGGGGCACCCGTTACCAGAGGCTGGAGTAAAGAGAGCTATGGACACATATATCAGGAGAAGGACCTTGCTCCAGGAACTCATCAAGAGTTATGTAGGAAACCCTCAAGATGAGCGTAAGTTAACACAGGTGAAGGGACAGAGAGAGGGTGGGTTCAGAGGAGACAGGCCCTGGGGACTGTGGTATGTTGAAAGACTCAAGTAAATCCGCAGTAATGAAAAGCCACTGGGGTATTTTGTACAGTGAGGTAACTGATTATATTTGCATTGCAAAGGCATTTTGTCTGTAGCATAGAGACTAAACTGGGGAGAGAGGACAGGAGGACATGTGGGTAGTATGGAGACAGAGTAGTGGATTTAAATGGGGTTTAGTAATTAAGTCAGGTGAATGCTTTTAAGCACTCGGGAGGTAGAGGCAGGTGGATCTCTGTGAGTTCTATGCCAGCCTGGTCTACAGAGTAAGTTCCAGGACAGCCTGGGCTACATAGAGAAATCCTGTTTCAAAAACTGAAAAAAAAAGTAATTGGTGTGGGGAAATAGGAATTAAGGAGGATTCTTACTTTATCGGGGCTGGGTGGTTAACATTTTAGAATTGGATACTATGAGAGGGGAGGGGAGGTGGCAGAGTTGTGGCGGGCACACAGCCCAGGCAGGGTATGCATAATGATAAGGAAGAAGCCTCGTCATGCCCAAGCGACACTTCTACCTTCTTAGGGTCTGCATTGGTTGAACTGTTCTGCTTAGAGACACAAACTCTGTTATGTTCGCAAGCACATGTTTAACTTTCAGATTTGTGTCTTGATGTTTTAGAGTAAAGATGATTGCCAAACTGATGGAAACTGCCCAGTACTTAAAAAGTCCAAATGTGTAGCTGCTATTGACAGTCTGTAACTGGCTTCTTCTCCTTTTAATATATAAGTTTATAAATTATTTTATTAATTCTTTGAAAATCTTATGCAATGTACTTTGATCAGATTCATTCAGTGTTACAGGCTTCTTGTTGACCACCAATACCACTGTAGACTGATCCACCCCCACCGTGCTGTGGTCCCCCCCACCCCAATAGGTTCTTCTGGTGACTCTTGACTTAAAAGTCACACACCTGCTTCCTTCCAATTATCCAGGTGTGGTGATGTACACCTTTAATCCCAGCACTCAGGAGGTTGAGGCAGGAGGAACACTATGAGTTGAAGGCCAGCCTAGATTATATAGTGAATTCCAGGACAGTCAAGGTCACATAGTGAGACCCTGTCTCAAAATCAATCAATCAATCAAACAAACTACAAACAAACAAAAATCCAACCAATTAAGATGTCATGTTCAAAAATAAGGCTAACTATAGTTGGAGGCTGCTTGTTCGTTTCTTGGCTGCCCAGACCTGAAATAATCACACAGAAATTGTATTAATTACAACACTGCTTGGCCTACTAGGTTATGCATATTTCTAGCTAGCTCTTACATCTTAAATTAACCCATCTCTATTAATCTGTGCATCACAATGAGGTTATGGCCTACTGGCAAGGTTCTGATAAACTTCGCGGGTATCTTTCTCCTTCGGTGGTTACATGGCTTCTCTCTGACTCTCCCTACTCTCTCTCTACATCTCTTCTCAGGTTTCCCAACTGGCTTTACTCTTTTAAGCCATTGGCTAAAAGCAGCTTCTTTATTAATCAATGGCAATAAAACATATTCACAGCATACAGAGGGGAATCCCACATCAGCTAACCTTTGAATTTCTTATATTTTCGCTTTCTTCTATACATGAAGTATTGTGCAAAAAACTTTCCTATAAAATACACAGTCAACATGTAAAAATGGAAATCATAGCAAAAACATTTCAGAGAAAAATAAATTAACTTGAAGACTTAAAAAGACATGCTATTTATTTTTTGCCATGCTGGGGATTGAAAATCTGACCTAGTGCGTGCCTGCTGTGAGTTCCACCACTGAGTAAGCTCCCAGCCTGAGAGCACTTTACAAGCGCCTGCCTGACTCCTTCAGCAGAGAAGATCTGAACTCAGCTATGCAGGTGCCTGAACCCACGGGTATGGAAGAATTGATCTTTTCCTTTGTGTTTACAGGAAGTGAAGTTTTAAAATGCATGAGGGAGCTTTATATACACTTTTTGAAAAATACAAGGTTTCACCCAATTTAAGGGGCACCTCTTCCTTCCCACGCCTCAGGTGGCAGGTATTTCGGAGTGTCCCCACTGAGGAGGTGCCTTTCTGGGCTGATGTCGTTCTGGGATTTCGAAAGATGACCGAGGCGGAGCTGAAGCGATTCCCTCAATATGAATTCGGTCAGGCTTTTACAACCCTGAAGTGTGAGACCGCTGCCTACCTCCCATGGCTGGAGAAAAGGTTGGTTGAAATGCCCCTGTTTTCTTGTTTGACATGGTGATAAATTATTGCACAGATGTTCATAAAACACACAGCAGGCTCTCTGGGGCTCCAAAGAGCTCTCTTGGACTGTCTTGCTGCTCACAAATGGCCAGGGCTCTGTGGAAGCCTCTGGAGAGTGCCCATGTGGCAAAGACTCACAGTAACTGCAAGCCTCATTTGTTCCCACTCCCTCGGAGAAAAGCCAGTTACTGAGAAATCTTAGTTTCTTTGTTCAGAAATGGGAGGCTTTGAGAAAATGCATTTACAACTTTACTTCTTTGGAAGAGAAAATCTTATGTTTATCATAAATTGTTTTTTTAGTTTTTTTCTCTTTTTTAGTAAAATAGCTTCATTATTATTATTATTTTGTTATCATTATTACTATGATTATTATTAATTTGGTTATGAATAAGAATGTTGAAATTGAAGGCTTATCTAAAGTATGTAATTGCTTTCTTAAAATTCAGTTCTTAAATCTTTCATTTTGGCTTGGTTTTTAGTACTTCCTCTTCCTAGCTTTTTAGGGTACACAGCGAGAGTATTTTGACTTGAGAGGCATCAATGCATCTCTTGCTGGTTTGCTCATCCATTGCATGAGGTTGGGGGCTTGGAAACATAAGCCCCATCCACCCCAAATCTGGGGCTGGGTCAATAACCCTTATCTGAAATGTTTGCAACCGACCAGAGGGATTTTGAAATTTAGTTTTCTTTTTGTTTTGTTTTTCAATCTACTTAATGAGCCTGGCATCTGGCCAGATGACCAATATGGTGGATGACGAAGGCTACCTAACCCCTTTTCTTTTATGAAAGACTTTGTGGAACAGGGGCAGGGCCTTGTTGCAGCCCAAGAGGAGCCCTTTAGGCTGGTGCAAAGTGGGGCAATGTCACTGTAAGGGAATGGGACATTTAGGGCTCACTCCGTGGGCTGGGCAGACCCAGATGGGTAGCCACACAATCCCTGCTGTTCCTTACACTTGGGCTTGTTCTGTTGCCTCCTACGCCTCTTCCCCACAGTGTGAGTGCTCAGCCTTCTGTGTCCTCATTCTGAAGGGAATGTTCCTCCCAGCATGCCATGTAGCAATGACTTCAGCCTCAGCACCTGCTAGGGATGGTACATCAACCCAGAAAAAAAGATATTATTTTAGTGCAACTTAGACTGTGAATGTTTTCCAAGAACAGAGAAGCTCATCTCCTTCTCAAACATTGCCCATGGTGTCCAGAACAACCTGGCACATGAAAAGCCCTCAGAGGTTTAATCACCCATGCAGATAATATTTTATATTTTGGAACAGTAAAGTCACCCGCTTGGCTGCTTTTTTGCTTGCTGTCCCAGGAAATAAATCACAGAGGCAATACATCTTCTGCCAGGCAGCCTACCTAAATAAATTACCCTGAAGAGGCCAGAGCCACCCTGCATTTGATGACATCTAGAAAGTCTAGTGGTCCCTTTCAGTGCTGGAGGCCTAGAATTTAGCTAGTTTCTTTCCAGGACACCAGGCCTTATCCCATGGCCCTGAGGTGGCCCACCCAGAACACAGCACTGACCTCCCTGCCCATACTGATTGGCACCTCTGTTGCTTTTTATGGGCAAGGCTTACATCCCCCAGTTTTGTGCATATTCTTTTGTGTTTTCCCACCTGCCTGACTCTTGTGATTTCCTAGGAAGTTATATAAAAATACACACTGGCATTGCAAACCATCTAGGAGACAGGCTCTCCCAGTTTTATGTCTGTCCAACTTGCAAGGGCCTTTTCTTGTGTGGGGCAGATTCTTGCTCCTCCTGTCCAGGGCACAGTGGGTCTACTGGAACATAGCTTCCCACTGAAGTAGCCCTTAGGGTAGTGGGTCTTAACCTGTGGGTCACGACCCCCTTTAGGGGGGATCACATATCAGCTATCCTGCATATCAGATATTTACATTATGATTCATAACAGTAGCAAAATTACAGTTATGAAGTAGCAATGAAATAATCCTATGGCTGGGGGTGACCACAACATGAGGGACTGTATTAAAAGACTGCAGCATTAGGAAGGTTGAGAAGCACCATCTTAGGGGTTGCCTCCCTGCCCCACATCTTTTCCCCAGTGCCTGGTCAGGAGAGTGTGAGACTGTGGGCTCCGGCATAGGGGTGAATGTGTTCACTGTGGGTTTTTCATGGATGGGTAAGGACAGAGTGTCAAAGGCGGCAAGAGGATGCTGCCTGTGTTTCCTGATGATCGCAGTAAGGCTTGTAGGGAACAGAAGAAGGGTGTGACGGATGTAATGGCCTTGGTGGCTTTTATTAAGATGCTCTAAGGCATCTTCCTGGCTGGATTTTCTTCCTCAACATCTCCTCTATGGACTAAGGGAGCATGGCTACTCCCCTTTAGGACCATCTGCCTATAGAAGCCCTGGACCATATCCATATACCCTCCTCCAAGGGACCAGAGGCTGCTTCACACCTGATACCTGGTGTGGCCTGGAGATTCACACGTATTCATGGAGTTAGTGCCCGGCTGGGCTGGACACGCAGAGAGCTGTTCAGTAGCAGGCAGTTCGATGTGAAGGAGTTAGTGAGGGCAATAGTCAGCAGACAAGAAACGCCGTTAGTGCAGAATTAGACTGTATGCATTTGGCTGCTCTGTAAACCTAAAATCCACTTGAAAGCTCTAACTAGGGGAACTTAAGTTGGGCATAGCGACAGGAAGTGTTGCTATGAAGAAACTGGGTTTCCCCTGTAAATCTGTATGCATGTGATTTGCCAACTGAAACTTAAAGTAGGCTTCTTTTTCTTCTTGTTTTTGAACAAATTGACTGAACATGGTTCATTTTTTTTAAACTCTGATAATAAGGTGCCATTCTTTGGTTTGAGAGCAGGGATTCAGTAGGCAGTCTGGTTAGCCATGCACATATAATAATCCCAATATAACTCTCTAATGAAGTTCCTGTCCTTGATCCCAGGCCATTTCTACCTCTCTTCATGTCAGATACTCATCATCTTCAATGTTCCTTCTAAGCCCCTCACTGTGTCTCTCTTCTCCACTCCAACCTGTTTTCCCATGGGGACTAAAAACTCATTATGGTTGACTTTGGAGACCCACTCCCCGCCAGAATCACCCCTGTTCATTCTGGGGTGAGAGGAGAGCTGACGACATATGGAGATAGATGTCCTCCGTCAGATACTGGAGCTGTTAGGATCAGAGCTATTGGTGGCCCTACTAAACCAGGTTTGACCCCATCCTCGATAAGCCAATTAAACACACTGGTGACAGTGAAAAGCAGAAAAAGGAGCGATGTTCAGACTAGCCACATTGTGAAGAAAATCAAAGAGGCCTAGTCCACCCTCCAGAACCAGATCCACCTTCAGGGTGCTAAAATTAGGCTTGGGTTTAAGTAGAAGGCTAGAGGTACATATAGCCGAATAGCTCTGGTCAGGGTGAGGTCTGCCTTTCTCCGCTGTGTCCAGCTCTAGTCTTTTCTGCAAAGCAGACTAACCAGTCAGGGCTGTTTAAAACCTCTTTCCAGAAGACACCCCCTCCACCATCTGACACTAGGGTCTCAGCCTTCTCCCAGCATGAGATTCCTGGGGAAATCTCAATTTCTTGGTGTCCATTTTCATTAGTTTCACAGCTAAAATGAGAGGCACAAATGTCTCTAGATTATCTTCACTCCTGCCAGGGTGGGCACCTTCAGCTCTGAACCCCAACTCCTGGCAGCCCTACCCTGCCTCCAGCCTCCTCCATGCCTTTGGAATTGGTGCCCGCACCCCCTGAAGGATGCTGTTCAGATGCCTGAGATGCCAGCTGCGCATGTGCACAGCACCAGCCTCCATCCTCTTGACCAAGACACAGAAGTTTCCAGGGCATATAGTCTGCAGAGGTGTAGCAGCAAGTCTTTTTACCTTCTCTCCAGAGTAGACTTACATCTACAATATGAGTTTTCACCTTGTAACATGGCAATGCAGAGGGTTGTTTAGATAACATTCTCAAAATAAGGTATAGTCTGCCTTGAAGGAACGATTGGCAGCTTAGAGCCCACCTGGATTTTAAACGATTTAAAATGCCTATCGTTCCTCATTATCTATTCATTAAGTGTTTCAGTGTGTTGATCCCAGGTGAGCGGGTCCCAGGGCATGGTTGGTAGCTCTGTGGAGTTAGCTTGCCTCTTCATGGGGCTGTACCCTCCCTCCTGAACTGTTCCCCTACCAAAAGGGCCCTGCTCCCTCCTGCCAGTCCACACTGTAGTATTTCCCACAGAGTCCCCTCTTCCCCCCAAGTACTCTTAGTTAACAGAGCTCCCTTTCCTCATGGGTTATGGGCCATGGTGTGCTCTTTTTGCAAAATGGGATCTCGCTCCGTTGCCAGACTCTCCAGGGGAAAACGATTGAGCCTTCTCTATCCCTAGCTGGTCTCCCCAACTGCTGTAATAGCAGCTTCATATGGTTGTAAAAGCAACTTCTAGGCACCTGGTCATTTAAGTTAATATCTGACCTCTGGATACAGTTTCCTCCTTTACACTGGTGCCAGGCTTTTACTGTATTTGGCGGAGATATGTAATGATGGGTGAGCAACACCACACGCTCACACTGAAACAGGACTGGGTGACCTGTCTCTGGATATGTGCAGCAGGTTTCTCCCTAGAAAAGAGGTTCAAGAGGGACCCAGTACAGCAAGTCTGACCGAGCCTTCCAAAAGCCCAGCCATATGTCCGTCACCTACCCCATCTCCAGTGACATGTTGGGCTTTTATCCCAGCTCCCAGCAAGGGCTGTTGAAATAGAAAAGACGAATATTTGCATTTTTTGCATTCTCACACAGACCTGACGACTTATACCCTAGTTAAGGAAACAAGTTCAGTGAATTGAAGAATTCACAGGAATCCTAAGACTGGTAGGTCCACTTGTTTCCCTGAATTAGAAAAAAATGACTGTGAGTTCTTATTAGAACAGCCGAGGACAGAACATAATGTTCAAAGGCCAGCACGTGGAAGCTGCAGTCTATTAAAAGAAAAACAAAACCAAGACAGTGTTCAAAAGAAGGGCTAGTTAAAACCTTTAAGGAGTCTACGTGGTCACAGTTAAATATAAGTGACACGCAGATGTGAGCAGGCCTACCCACAGGCTACATGGCCAGGCTTGTGATCTATAGGAGTGTTGCAAACCCTTCATCCTTCTTATTTTTCTAGGAAAGCTCTGACCGAGCAGCTGCAGCTGTGGTGTGTCACACGTTTGTCAGCCCTGGTCCAGACCTTGTCCCCTTTCATTTCCACGAGTTGATGAGGGCAGTCTCACAGCGACATGGAGGAAGGGAAGGCTGGAAGCGTAGAGAAGCTGACCAGCATACCAAGGTGGGAAAGTGGTGGGGGGATGCCCCACTTCCCAAAAATCTTTCCTTGGTGCCTGCTTTTTTTTTTCTTTGACAATTTCATGCACATATGTAATGAATTTCAGTTGTTTTCAGCCCCGTTACCTCCGCTGTTGAAACCCCTGGTCCTATTTGCTTCCTAGTGCTATGATAAAACAATATACCCAAAGCAACTCGGACAGGAAGGCTTACGTGTTCCAACCACAGTCTACCATGAAGGAAAGACAGAACAGGAACTCAAGCGGGGTAGGGACCTGAAGGCAGGATCCTGGAGGGCGGAGCTGATGCAGAGATCATGGAGGGTGCTGCCTACTGGCTTGCTCCACATGACTTGCTCAGCTTGCATTCTCATAGAACCCAGAACCACCTGCTCAGGGATGGCCCCAACCACAGTGGACTGGGCCCGCCCATGTCAATTGTCACTCAAGAAAATGCTCCATAGTTTGCCTACTGCACACTCTGATGAGGGTGTTTTCTCAACTGAGGTTCTCTCTTTGAAGATAACTCTAGCTTGTGTCAAGTTGATGAAAACAAAAACAATTAAAACCCAGACAACACATCCTTCTTCCAGACCGCTCCTGGTCTGCTTTCGTGTGTTTCCCCTTTTTCTTCCTTCTGACCCATTGAGTTTAGGGTTACTTGGGTGGGGGGTTGTTTACTTGCTAGGAAATGGGAGGAGCTGCTCCTCCTCCAGCAGCTACCAAGGGAAGAGTGGGGTCTCCTGAGCCCTCCCCATCCAGGGTGAAATATTAATGGGTCCAAGCTTGGTGCAGCTCCCAACAGCTGCTGGGAGTTCATGATTGCAACAGCTGTAGAATGTCCAGTAGACATTTCCCCCAGCACTCCTCCCCTCCTTCTGGCTCTTACAGTCTTTCCACCCCATCTTTTCATGGTGCTGGTGTTTGTTTCTTAAACATTACAAACGCAGTACAGAGTGCTGGTTAGTGCCACCACAAACCACCAATTTTCTCTTTCTCTCTCTCTCTCTCTCTCTTTTTTTTTTTTTTTTTTTGGTTGCAGCATTCAGCCTGAGAGAACTACTTCACCTTTGAAAACACTGTCCGTTAGCGTGCATCCAATGTACATAATCTCAGTTTCCAAATTGTTCTGTGGAGAGAGTGGAAACTCCTGTCCTCCCTCCTTTTCATCCCTCAGTCACACTAGAGGTTTTTATTGGTTATTTGTGGCCCTGTGTAGATGTTGCCAGAGCCTTTGGTTTTCTTGCCACAGGTAAATGCCATAGCTTTCTCTCGGTTTTCTGAATAACAAGCAAGGATACATAGGGCGAAAATTAGTGCTTGAAACGACCTCTTGGACTGAATGGAAAGTACACTCCAGGTTCAAATTATTGAGGGCTTAGCACAGCTGAACCTTCTGTAAATATTTAATATATAATACATGAATCCAATCCAGAGGTTTCTGGCTGTCTTTCAGATTGCTCAATGGTGATGTGAGAGTGGTCCCTCCAGTGGGAGGGGCTGTGGTACGTAAGGGACTGAGGCGCTGACCAGCAGCCACCTTCTGCTGAGCTGTGGAGAACTCCGCCCCCAAAAGCTGACTGCAGGGCCTGTGATGCCTGGAGCAGAGATCCTGTTTACTCGCCTGTACTTGTGAATTTTTCTAGAACTGGGGACAAGTGCCCAAAGCCGGTTCCTTCTAAATCCCAGTGCAAGTTTCAGTGGAACTTTCCAGCTAGAGAGTAGAATGTCAGTCTTTTCTTACTGTGTTAAAATCAGTGGTTATTCTTGTTGTGTTAAAATGCCGCCTTCTAAGCTCGTCTTTACGCTATGTCCAGAAGTTTCTGACTTTTCTTGGGTTTTCCTTCGCATGAAGCCTTTGTTCATTTGGCACAGAAGGGAGGTGTGCTGAGAACCAGCATGTGCGCGCCTCTGCTCTCTCAGAGGTAGGGAGGGCACAGGCGCCCAAACCTGTTTCTGTTGTTGGTCAGTCTTGACTTCCCCATTTCCTCTCTGGGATGTGCTTGAGGGACAGCAGACAGGGAGATTCCACTCTCTCTGTCAGAGTTCTCCTGAGATGGAGCCAATGTGTGTTCGTGCGTGTGTGCATGTGTGTTTGTGTGTGTGCGTGTATGTGGGTACATGTGTGTTCCTGTGTGCATATGTGTGTATGTACATGTGTGTGAGTGTGTGTACATGTGTGTGAGTATATGCACATGTGTGTGAGTGTGTGTACATGTGTGTGAGTATATGCACATGTGTGTGAGTGTGTGTACATGTGCACATGTGTATGTTTGAGTGTATGCACATATCTGTATCTGTTTATTAAACTTTACCCTGTCAGCTATCTACACTGCCTTCCAGTTCTCTTTCTGGCTCTTGAGGAAGGGCATTGTGCCTTCCAATATTTTTGTCCCCCTTAGCAATGTTTTGCTTCTAGATCACCAACCTGTATCTGTTGTACAGAACTGCCAAGAGTCTCTTATATTAAATCCCCTGTAACCTATAAGGAACCTAGAAATAAGATTATAGGATTACAAGGGATTAAGATGATGAGATTACTGGGGGTTATTATTTTTTTAATGGCTACAGAATTTCCACATTCGAGATGAAAAGAGTTGCTGGGATGGGTGGTGGCAATGGTTGTACAACAATGTGAGCTTACCTATTGCCACTTACAATACGCCTCTGAGCCCAGGCCCAAGTAGTGAGGTTTTATGGTATGTATATTACCCTACAATTCAACAGGCTTACTGAGTCATTCCTTCTCATTAGTGAAATATTTGCTCAAAAAAGCTGTTGTTTATTCCATCAGCTGTATATTTTGTTCCTTTTGTGAAAACATTGTGTGTGTGTGTGTGTGTGTGTGTGTGTGTGTGTGTGTGAGAGAGAGAGAGAGAGAGAGAGAGAGAGAGAGAGAGAGAGAGACAGGGAGACAGAGAGACAGAGTGCAGCCATCTACCAGAGCGAGCTGACTAACACAGAGCCGCATGCAAGGACGAACAATGCGTGACGGGATGTGGAGGCAGCAGAGTCTGAACAAGAAGTGCTTGACAGTTTAAAGCACACTGAGTCAATTTGGCATTTATTTTGCATTTAGATATAGGAACTCTGCGAGATGTCTTAAGAGCAAGACATATGATTTATTTGTTTCAGATTTCCTTAATAGGTTTCCATTTAGGACCAACCATAAGAGTCTTCATTGGCCCAGGCTGGAGCTAGACTGTGTTGCTGGGAGCTCTGGAAGCTCCCAAGATTTTGTTGTTGTTCCTGTGGGCCTGTCCTTCATTTCTGGGAAGTGGTGAGAGGTGGTTAAGGCTCACCCTGGTCTCTCTTTGCCAGGTTAAAGGAAAGCGGAGGCCTGCTACTCACCAGGAGAATAGAAGACTTGTGGGAGCTGCAACCATCCTTTGACATCGTGGTCAACTGCTCAGGCCTGGGAAGCCGACAGCTTGTGGGAGATTCCATGATTTCCCCCATAAGGGGCCAAGTGCTCCAGGCACAGGCCCCCTGGGTGAAGAATTTCATCCGGGACGGGAGTGGCCTGACATACATCTACCCTGGTGCATCCCACGTAACTCTGGGAGGAACCAGACAAAAAGGAGACTGGAATCTGTCCCCAGATGCAGAACTTAGCAGAGAGATTTTTTCTCGATGCTGTGCTCTTGAGCCCTCCCTCCACAGAGCCCACAACATAAGAGAGAAAGTGGGCCTGAGGCCCAGCCGGCCTGGCGTGCGCCTGCAGAAGGAGATCCTAGTCCGAGGGGGACAGAGGCTGCTTGTGGTTCACAACTATGGCCACGGGAGTGGGGGCATCTCAGTGCACTGGGGCTCGGCTCTGGAAGCTACCAGGCTGGTAATGGATTGGATCCATACCCTCAGGACCCCAGCTCCTATGTCAAAGCTGTAAGTGACACCGAACGTCAGCGAATGACCCCAGGTGATGTTGGTCAGCACAGTTCAGGGTTCACGATGGGGCCTCATAACGTCTCCACAGCTGGAAAGTTGACTCTGATCTTTGTTTTCACAATCAGAAATCATGCAACACAGTAGACTCAGAAAGCTTGCCACTAATGACATACAGCACAAAACCCCATGTTGTCAAAATATGTGTTATTAAAAAATGCTTAGCCAGGCGATGGCAGCATATGTCTTTGATCCTAGCGCTTGGGACGCAGAGGCAGGCCAATCTTTGTGAGTTTGTGGCCAACCTGAGCGAATTCAGGACAACCAAGACTACACAGAGACACCCTGTCTTGAAAAACTAAAGCAAACTAAAACAAGACAACAAAACAAAAACTTGTTATCTAGGGTAACATTTGGGGAGGATCTAATGCTAATTTATATGAATGATATAAGTGATAGGGATTTTTGTATCTTTAATCCATAAACCTGTACTAGGAGACAATGTGTGGGAAACACTTGGATCCCTGTCAGTTGCAGAGCTGTGTGAGATCCTCTTAGGTTATAGAGCCAACCAAACAAGCATTACCATCCCTTCAGATAAGACCGCACAGTGCAGACTGCCTGTCTTTAACTGGAGACAAAGCATGGTTATTGCCAGAGCAGGTGGGCGCCGCTTCCTCCCCTCAGCTGGTAATGATGGTAGAAGATGGAGGTGGAGTTGCCTATGAAAACATCACCAGTTTAGGAGCATCTAGGTGTCTGTCACTGTGTTTGTTTTGTTGTTTCTCGGACCAAACATCCAACAGAAACAACCTAAAGAGTTAGTTTGCTCACTGTTTTGGTCCACCATGCCAAGGGAGGGCCCTTTAGAACAGAGCTGTTCCACTCATGCCTGTAAGAAAGCAGAGTGGAGGGGCAACAGGAAGTATCAGGGCCAGGTGCAGCCTGTACACCCCCACCCCAGTTTTTACCCCTTCCAATCAGCCCCCACTTCTTATACTTCTCCCTTCTTCATTCAATTCTTGAATTCATCAATGGAGTAAGTCATTGATTAGCATTTGTATATACCCTCAGCCCTACCCAAAGGGATGTTTTAGTAATCATCTAAGTAATCCCCCAACTTGTAAAGCTGACAATAGGGATTTACCATGGCAGTCACCTAGGCTGCATATTCCATTACCACAAATGATCGAGAGCCGGCTGACTGTGCGGTGAATGAGCAAGGCTGAAGATTGAGTAGTCTATGCAACCAAAAAGCTAATTGGCTAATGAAGATAGAACAGTCATTTAAAATGACATAAAATATAAAGTATTCTTCATGTTAAACTAAAAAGTATTGGGAAGAAAGAAATGTGTCTTCCAGTAAAATAAGTTTGAGAATTGCTGACTTGAATAATTTAGTGTGATTCCCTAACTTAGGTCTATTTGGAGCCTTTAGCCACATTTAGTAATGTGGACCCTCAGGAGGGCTCTTGGCTTAGGAGAAGATGTACCCATTCACTGAGATAAGCAACCCTGGAGGAAGGTGCCTTTTGTTTCTGAATAATAAAGTCTATCTTGAAGGTATTTGAGGGAGGTGTGAGATTAGTCATAAATACAGGGACAGGGCCGGAGAGATGGCTCAGCAGTTAAGATTGCTCACAACCTTCTAGAACTATAGCTTCAGGGAGTCCAACGCCCTCTTCTGGCCTTCATAGGTGCGCGCGCACACACACACACACACACACACACACACACGCACGCACGCATGCACGCACGTGCGTGTGCGTGTGTGTGTGCGCCCCTTAGTCAGTGTTGTGTGTGTGAAGAGACAACATGACAACAGCAACTGGAGATGGCTTAGGGTTTCAGAGATTTAGTCTATTATCATCATGGTGGAAAGTATGATGCTGTGCAGGCAACCACGGTGCTGGAGAAGGAGCTGAGAGTTCTACATCCGGACCCATAGACAGCAGGAAGAGTGAGAGCCACTGGGCCTGGCCCTTGACCCCTCAAAGCCCACCTCACACTTCCTCCAACAAGGCCACACCTCCCAGCCCCTCCCAGCTCCTCCCAGGTAGTGCCACTCCCTGATGACAAAGCACTCAAATATATGGGTCTATGGGGGCCATTCCTATCCTTTCACACACACATACATATAGATGCACACACATATATACATTACATAAATCTTTAAAAATTCTTTTAAAGTGCAGAGATGAGAAGATTCCCAGAATAGCTCATTTTCATTTTCCTGTTGAGGTTTTGCACGTGATTTTGCATGTGTTTGAAGGAGCGCTGTGCCGAGCCTTCAGAGACTGCAGTATTTTGATGGGCTATGAGTCTTGTTAAATCAAGCAAGGTTATTTCTATTAATTTCCACCAGGGGGTGATATTGTATCAAACTCAAATAAACCAGACAGGAAATTTAGAAATTACAAGAAATAAAAAGTAGGTAACTGTGTGTGGCATGCGTGAGGGTTGTGTGTGTGTGTGTGCACGCGCGTCTCTGTGTGTGTGTGTGTGTGTGTGTGTGTGTGTAGACTTTAGCATTTCTATTGCCAAAATCCAATGATTCTGAATTTTATTTAAAGTAGGCAAGAAATGCATGTGCTTACGTCACAAAACATACGTGGGAAATATATCACAATAAATGCACATTTCAAGATGAAAAGATAACATCTTTAAGATTAAAAATAAAAGAAAGGCTGCAGCAAGCACAGGTGATGTCTTGCCCTTCACAGGGCCATTACAATATTTTTCACGCAATATATTTGATTACGTTTTTCACCTTCCCCAACTGCCCCAAGGTCATCCGTACAACTTTTTATTCTCTTCCTTTCAAAGAATTAAAAAAAAAAACTCACGGAAACACAAAAATGAAAAACAAAACAAACAAAAAGATCCCCCGAAACCCAACAAGACAAAAAAAATACTCAAATGAAACAGACCAAAACAAAAAAACCCCAGGAGCTTGTTCTGTGTTGGCTAACTACTCCTGGGCACAAGGCCTGCCTTGGAGTGTGGTCGGTGAGCCCAGTGACACTCCACTGGAGAAAATGGATTTCCTTTTCCAGCAGGTGTCAGCTGTAAACAGCTTCTTGGGCGGGCTGGGACCCTCTCAGCGCTGGGGCCATCTTGAATGAGTCTTAAGTGCACTCATTTGTTTCCCGCACTTGCCTCAAGGCTGCTGCCTTCTCCCTTTGCCTCTTGGGTCTCTCACACACCTCTACCTATTTGCTATTCTAGTATAGCTTCACTTCATGTTCTATTTCTCAAACTCAACATTGTAGGCCCGAAAGATCAGAGGCTTCCTGGCCACCTGCCCTGATTTCATTGTCACTAATTGCTCAGTACTTCCGTGGTGTTTCTCAAAGGTTATTCATGTTGGTCATGAGCTTCCAATCTAGGCTGCATCTTTAAATCACATGGGAAGCTTGAGGGGAAAGACCCTCCCCCCCATGCTCAGCCTTGCTTTGTAACAGCATAATCTTTAAGACGGGGTGGGGGGTGGGGTGGGGAGTGGGGGGTGGGGAGGAGGTGCAGCAGCCGTATGTGTTCAGAGCTGTCCACGGGGCTCTAAGCCTTGACCGAGAACCACAGCGCCATCTTTTCCTTTTCTTAGAGCTCTCTGCTGCCATAACCATTGCCTTACCTTTCTCCCTTGCTGCCGTGGTGCAGAACGGGGAGAATGTGCTGGTTTAAGCAGGTACAAGTCAGGCACACTGGACAAGGTGGCCTATGAGAATTAGCTGTCTCCCAAAATGGCTCTCTAGATATGCTGGAAATTTCCTTGCTGCCTAGAGGTTAGCTGCTAGGAGACAGATGCTTGTTTGAAAGATGGGAGATAGGCTATGCACGTGGACAACCGCCTTAACGCATAAGACAACAGAGCTCTCTGAACCACGACCTGCAGCCTTCAGTCCAGGAAACCATCCACTTATCTATAAGGCACAGCACAGCAAGTCAGTCTGGTGTGTGTCAGACTTGCGGGACGCCGGACCCGAAGCCTGTCTCTAGTGCTGACCCAGAGACCTGAACAATCCCTTCTGTAAGAGGTGACAGACACAAGATGCTTGGGACACAGTTAATAACCAATATCTTCCCTAATTTTGTCTCTCCTTTGGATCAACCAGAGAAATCGAAATCTGCACCCCTATCCAGTGACAGTGGGTGTCTTGCCTTGGTCAACCTGCTTGCTGTTTTCCATGCAGAAGGTCTCCAACCAGGGCATCACTGAATCCCCCCCCCCCCTTTTTGTGCTCTAATGATTTCTAACTCCTCTGCCTGCCTTTGAGTACCTGCCAAATGCAAGGGATTCAGGCTGACTCCCACACAGACACTAAAGAAGCAGCCGTCAATTTTCTTTCGGCTGGGCTATTAGTCAGCATTCTTCAGAGAAATAAAACCAGCACACAGCTATGTAGAGCTCTATCACAAGGAGTCAGGTCAGATCACGTGACTGTGAAGGCGGCTGAGCAGATGTCTACAAGATGGAGGTCTAGGAGAGCTAGTGATACAGCGTCAGTCCAAGCCTGAAGCCCGAGAACCGGCACAACTGCCGTCAGACTGTGCAGAGTCAGGAGGCAGGAGCGCTGGTGTCTGGGAGCAGAAGATGAACAGCCCAGTTCAGGCTGAGAACAGACTCATCCTTCCACACCTTCCCGCCGTCCTGGCCTGCACTGGGTGGCTCATGCCACATTCATTAGGGCAATGACCTCAGTCTGAAGTCAGCCTTCTGAGTCAGTTCCTCATTTCTGGCCAGCAAGATGGCTCGGTGTGTGCAAAAGGCTCTTGCTGTGTAGACCTGAGAACCTGGTTCAACACCCAGAAGCTCCAGCAGAGCCATGGGAGAAGCAGGGTGTTCCTGGTGCTCATCTCTTCTGGAGATAGCCCCACACCCACATCCATGTCCACAGATAACATGTAACCAGCTCTTTGGGCACTCCTTAACCCAGGCAAGCTGGCACATGAAATAGACCACCAACCATATCCAGTCTCTGCTTCTGTGAAGATCTCACACTTGCGTAAGTGGAGTGCTTTTGATTGGGAAGTGTATGGCCTGAAAATGAGACACCTGTTTTATTTCATTGTTGCCAATTTCAGAACATCATTATGGCCTTTGGTGCTTTGTAGACATAGGGGACAACTGGTTTCTGTCTTAAATCCTTGCTTTCAAGTGTGGAGCCTTTGTGGCTGAGTGTGTGCCTGCTGCGCTGTGACCCAGGGGAACGGTCATTGTCAGCATGGTGCTTCTACAGACAAAGGTTATGTTCAGAGTTTAAGATTTTATTCACTGGGAAAGAAAAGATGTTGAACAGAAAGGCCATAACCCAGTTGGGTGCAATGTATAAAGCTATTTTTAAAACGACATATATGCCTATTACAGGATAGACACTTTCATTCAAATGGGCTCCCTTTATCTTTCCTTCTTTTCCTTTTCCTCTCCTTCCCTCCCTCCCTCTTTCTTCCTTCTCCTTTCCCCTTCCTTCTCTCTCGTCTTTTTCTCCTGCCTTTGCCCTCAACTTTTCCTATCCTTTCCCCGCCCTTCCCCTACTTTCTTCTTCTTCCTCTTTCTAATTTTGATTTTTTTGAGACAGGGTCTCACTATGTAGCTCTGGCTGTCCTGGAAGTCACCATGTAGACCAGGCTGGCCTCGAACTCACAGAGATCCTCCTGCCTCTGCCTCCTGAGTGCTGGGATTAAAGGCGTGCACAACCACACCTCTCTTTTTCTTTTCTGAAACAGGATCTTATTTAACCCAGAATGTCTCAGTCAATTAAGAGGTTTTAGAAATGAGGAAGAAGTCAATGGTGGACCCCTATCTGTGGGGTGTTGTAGGTCTTAGAAACCAGCTACAAGACTCTCCTATAAGGAAAAAGAGAATGGTGGACCCCTGCCTGCTGGAGTTGTAGTTCTTACAAACCTGCTGCAAGACTCCCCCGATGTCAGATATTTGAAATGAATGCAGCCTTGCTAGTATTTTTTTCCTCAATTTCTCTCATCTTTCTTCTTGAACATGTGAAAGATGGAGACACATTTGAAGCCTGTTTCCTCTGGATATCACTCACTGGAGAAAAGCTGATTGAGATGTTTAAATGGTGCCTTTCTTCTTGAAAAATCTCAGCAGCTTGCCACCAGGCCTGGGGGTTCTATTATCCTAAGTGACTTTGCTGTCTATAAATCACAGCCCTAAGCAGCCAAAAGGAGCGTGTTAACCAGATCCCTTAAAAATACAACCAAGGCTTTCTCAATTGTTAGCAGAGCAATTGACTTCCATCAGCTCAGGGCACTGGACGACCTGGCCTGTCGGACGACCAAGCCACTTCTCAAAGCCCTGGCCCTTGAATTAAACTTATTTCTGTGTATATTGCATGCTGCCTGCCCACTCCCAGCACTTCCCTTCATTCAGACCCAGCTCATCTAACCATCACGTACATTCTCCAAGCGCTCTGCTGGCTCGGCCCAGGCTCCTTCCTAGAAACCTTCAGGGACCCATCTCATTTCACCTAAGCACTGGGTCCCTTTGTGAGGACAAGAACATCAGGCATGGGTTCAGTTGCAAGGAAAAAAATGCCTCCAAGTGTTTGGGCCAATGAGCATTAAAGAAACAAGGATGTAGCAGTTCAGGGCTGGCATGGGGTCTCTGTGATCATCAGCAACAAAGGGGTCTTGGAAACGGCCCTGCGCTCATGAGAGCAAAGCTGCAGGTGTCACATCGCTATTCACATTGCTATTCTTCCCTCGAGGAGATGCCCCAGAAGACTCACGTAACATTTTTGCCTCTGTACGTTTGCACAGGATTTAGCCCACGGGTTCCACTGAGATTTAAGAGGAATGTGGCCACTTGCTCGCAATGGAAAGGTCAAACTCTCAGCTCTGCTTAATGTATCAAACTATAAATCGAGTTTCATCAGCTGGATTAAGAATTCGTACTAAGTGGGGGCTTTCGGAAAGACAGCTGAGCAGTTAAAGCGAATTGACTGATCTGGAAGTCTAGAGTCACACTCCCAGCACCCATGGGGGTGCTCACTGCTTTACTGCTCCAGTTGCAGGGAATTTAATACCCTTTTTTGGCTTCCATGGGCATCAGGCACTCACATGATACCCACACATACGTACAGACAAAACATCCATATACATAAAATAATAATGATAACAACAATTTGTGGTGGCACACACCTTTAATCCCAGCACTCAGGAGGCAGAGGCAGGTGAATATCTGTGAGTTCAAGGTCAGCCTGGCCTGCAGAGTGAGTTCCAGGATAGCCAGGTGACACAGAGAAACCTGTCTTGAAAAAATGTACTATGGGATTCTGTAATGATATCCTGGAAACTGCAAGTTCTGGAAACATGTTGGCTATAGCTGATAACCAGGTTTCTTGGATTTATGTGGAGGAGAGCAGGCAAGAGAGAAGAGCAGAGATGGAAGTTTGACAAGGGCCACGGAAGGTCTGAGGAGGCATCGAGAATGGCTGCAGACCCTGACCCCATGTGAAGTCTGAATGGACACAGTTCCTCAGAAACTTTACATCAGAAAACAAAGAGGCAAGGTGAGGTGAGGAGAGGAGGAGGGAGACAGAGACAGACAGAGAGAGACAGCAACAGACACAGAAAAACTATTTCAGATTCCCTAAGAAGAGAAGAGGTGTCTGGACTGGAGAGTTATAGCCCAGGGGTTAGGAACATACACTGCTTTTACAGAGGACCAGAGTTTGGTTCCCAACACCCAGGTGGCTCACAATTGCCTGCAACTCCAGTTTCAGAGGATCTGACACTCAGTTCTGGATCTCATGGCCACTTGATTAAAACAAAATATATCTTACAAAAAAGAGATTGCTTTTCATGGGGCCTAGGGGAGTAATTCAGTGAGAAAGATGCTTGCCCTGCAAATGACAAGAGTTCCAGTTCCCAGAGCCCACGTCACAGTGGGCAGGCATGGTGGCTGCTTGTGCTCCAGGGGCATAGCCAAAATTGATGAGCTCCGAGTTCAGCAAGAGACCTTGCCTCAAAATATAATGTTAAGAACCATCTAGAAAGAAAATGAACACTACAAGCATGTAGTGTACTACATGCACGTGTACCTGCACACATGTGTGAATATGCATACACTCATACCACGCACCCACACACCCACACAAAATATAAGACCTTTTTTTCTGCAGTAATTTCAGTAAAATGGATGTTTGTTTGTTTTGTTTTTGCTTTTGTTTTTCGAGTCAGGGGTTCTCTGTGTAGCCCTAGCTGTCCTGGAACTCACTCTGTAGACCTGGTTGGCCTCCAATGCACAGAGATCCACCTGCCTCTGCCTCCTGAGTGCTGGGATTAAAGACATGCACCACCTCCACCGGGCAATATGGATGCTTTCTTATGGTGTTAAATAAAAATTACAGGAGGCAATTGTTTCTGTCTAAGCTCCTGTACTATAGATAAGATTAAACTAAAAATGAAATCACTTGCAGTAAAGATAAAACTAAGCAGTTTATCTGACATTTCAAGAAATTGGGGTCACAGAAGCAAAGGCCAAACTTTCCACAAAAGCCTGTGTCACTTGATATGATAATGAGATTCTCTGAGCTGCTGCTCCTAAGAGGAAACAGGTCGCAGAAATAAGTCCACGTTAACCCATCAGTTATGTTTCTGTTGTCCTGAATGACCAATACGTTCTTTTGCTTCTGATATTTTTCAGTTGATAAAATCAACACCTTCTGCTTAACCCATCAAACCACTTCATTTATTTCACAGAATGAAGTTCTGCCTAAATCTAGAAGGGAAGGAAGGCCAGCTGTGGGGTGGTTTGAATAAGAATGAACCTCATAGGTTTGTATATGTGAAAGCTTAGTCACCTGGGAGTGAAATTCTTTGAAAGGATTAGAAGGATTAGGAGGTGTGGCCTTATTGGAGGAAGTATGCCAGTGGGTGTGGCTTTGAGATTTTGAAAGCCCAGACCCAGTCTCTCTCTCTCTCTCTCCCTCCCTCCCTTTCTCTCTCTCTGCCTGCAGATCAGGATGTATCTCTCAGCTACTGCTCCAGCACCGTGCATGCTGCCATGCTCCCTGCCATTATGGTAATGGACTATAAACCTCTGAACCTATAAGCGAGCCCCCAGTTAAATGCTTTCTTTTATAAGAGTTGCCATGGTCGTGGTGTCTTTTCACAACAACAGAACAGTGACTAACATGCCAATGAAAACCATTTAACTGAGTTGTTATTGTGAGTCTGTCTTTTAACACTAGCTAGCTCAAGAGTAAAACAGTGCAAGCTCAGCATTTGGTGACATGTGGCTTGCTCTAAAGATCTTGAGTTCACCATTTCCTATCACCAGAAAGGGCTCACTGACATGTTCTTGTCTCGTCTGTATTTATCATCACTCACTGCTAGGGTAAACCAAAGCACAGTTACCCAAATAAAGCCCTTAGGATGCTCAGGCAGCAGTGTCTGCTTCTATGGCACTAGCCCTGGGCATGTTCAATTCTTGGTTGGGATCTTATAACCAAAGGTAACTTGAGTAATGTTGATTCTGTTTTGGGCAGGGCAGGTGGTTCAGTGGTAAAGGGCTTGCTTGCTCCGGTGGGTGATAAGAATCAAAGAAACTTGTCAAGCAGTTTAGGGCAGAGATCTGGAAAATGAGCAGATCTGCTTCTTGCCCTTGACAAACAGTTCTGTCTTGTCCAGAAGTCAGAAATGTATTTGGTTCTATGACATTTTGTCCTAGCCAGAGGTCAGAAATACCAGAAATGTTTAGAAGACCTGGTTTGTGTTCTGGTTTCTTGTTATTTTTCTTCTCCTTTTATATAGCAGCCTAATGAATATAGTTTATTAAAAATAAGTGAATTGCTGTGACAGAAACAGTTCAGTCCTCCACCAGGACCGGGGTTGACAAACTGATTTCATAAAGATCCTGATGACAAAATATCAAGGCTATGTAGGCTACAGAGGCTCCTTTGTAACCACTCGATTCCTCAACACTGCCATTGTAGCCTGAGAGCAATCATTAAGTAACGTGTAAACATATGGCTGTAGTCGCATTTCAATAAAGCTTTATTTACAAAACAGGCAGAAGGCTATCGTCATCCTGGAGGATAGTGTTTTGTCAATTTAGGCTTTAAGTTCCATATGGGCAGGGACACGTCTGATTTGTTCAACACTTTTACGCTTAACTGAAGGTGCCAATCCTGGTATATGGTAACATTTGTTGAATGACTGGTTGGGAAAATTATCAATGAACAGATTACCCAACTTAAGTTGAAATAAAGTAGTTAAGACCCATTTATCAAGATTTCTTGTTAGCTTTCTCATTGATTTTCCTCAAGAACTGTAAAAATCTACCTATTACTAAAGACCTCACAGCTGGAGTATATCACAGAGAATACTACAATTATGGCCAGAATTCTTGGGTAGCTGAACTATGTAAGCATCCTAGAGGACTAGACCTGTGAGACCTTGGGAGGAAAGCTACCGTCTCTGCGCTCTGCCTGGCTATGCATCCCTGGCTTGAGTCTACAAAGCTGAGATCATGGAGTCCCAGGGGTGGCAAAAAGTTGTGGCTTTTTCCTGAGTCTGTGTTCTTGATGGCCTCCAGGCCTGTTGTACCTGGGATTCAGCTCCTATCACAAGATAAACAAGATGGAAACATCAAACCTGTGTCAAGAACCTTCTTTGACTGGAAGGCCTCCCGGGTAAGACTGCTGTGGCATCTAAGCACAGCCCTTCCTTGCATGGACCCTTGAGTCCTCCTGACCACCGACAGCACTTACAACAGAGCTACTCACTGAATATGTGAGACAGCCAGCAAAGAGCAGAGGTGTGGATAAGGGACTGCTGGAGTTATCCCCTGATGTCCTTGATGGCTCCTTGTACAGTGGGGAACCAAACTGTTTGCTGCGAGTGAGTGAGAAGTTGCAGCATCAGTCAGGGGAGATCTCTGTGACCTCTGTTCTGGTTATATCTGGTGCTGTGAAAAAAAACTCTCTGAGAAAAGCAACCTGGAGGAGAAAGGTTTATTAGCTCACAGTTCCATGGTGGGGAGATCACAGTGGCAGGAGCTTGAAGTACCTGGTCCTATTCCATCCAGTCAGAGGAGAGTGGTGACTGTCTGCATGTCTGTGCTCAGATCATACTTTTCACCCTTACACAGTTCAACATCTCCTGCTGAGGGAATGGCGCCACCCACAACTGAGGCCCTCCTACCTCAATTAAAGCAGCAAAGATAATCAGTCCCCCACAGAAAGGTCCATAGGACAACTTAACCTAGACAATCGATGAGATTCGCATCCCAGCTGATTCCAAGATATGTCACATTGACCAAATGAACTACAAACTCAGACTATGGGCTCATGCTATTGCTCACTAAGTGATGCCTGGAGGTTAATCAGTGCCTTGACTCTTAAAATTAATTAATTAATTAATGAACAAAACACATTTACTAAATTTCAACAGTGTACGAGGTGAAGTTCTCAAACAGAGGCATGCTGAACAAGAGCTGTCTGCACAGAACTTACATGTGATTGGAGGGTACAAAGTGTATAAGTACACACTCTAAAGTTATATAGTGTGTGTTGTGAAGAAGAACAGATTTTCTTTTAAGTAGGAGACCACTAACTCATGCTATTATAGCACTTTAAGTTTGTCCTTGAACAGATCGATGCTTGCACGAAGTGTGGGGACAATGGTCCATGTGAAGAAATGAATGAAGGACATTTCAGGCGGAAATAAACACAAGTGCGAAGGCCCTAAGAGAGGGTGGAGTGTGTTTTATATGCATGGGAGCAGCAAAAGAGGCCAGCGTGGCAAGGAGATGGGAGAAGACTAGGCCATGATCCAGATCCAGCTTAGATCACCTGAGAATAACATGGTGTAGATCTTGTATGTTAAGTGCAATGGGAAGCTGTTAGGGTTGAGACTGTGATGGCATGATGTGCATGACTCTGGCTTATCTTTGGAGAGTAAACTGAAGAAGGAACAAGAAAACAAAAGGAAAGACAGGGCAGGGAACCCATTGCAATGATGCAGAGGGAAGTGTGGTGGGAGTGGTAAGGAGTAGTGGTATTCTGCATCTATTTTGAAGGTAGTACTGGATTTGCTAGGGATTGGATGTGGAGTGTGCAATTTAAAAAAAGATGTGATGCTGACTCCAAGGAGTTTGGTTCTGAGCAGCTGCATGGATGAAACTGTTATGTTCTGAGGCAGAGAGGAGAGCATTGAGCTGCAGGGCAGGGGTAATGACTAATCAGAAGTTTGGGCATATTATATTTGAGAATTGGTGGATATGTGGAACATGCAGGCAGACAGGGCAGGGTGGAGGTATACATTTTAGAGCTGTCAGAATACTTGATGTTATGGGATTTTATGGGCCACTTGGGAAGTGTAGTAAAAAGGGAAAAGAAGATGCCTGAGAAGGCACCTGAGGCTAGTCAGTGATGTGGGATGTCTTTCTGTACACTGTGAATATGTGTTGTTCTCATTGATTGATAAATAAAGCTGCTTTGGCCTATGGCAAGGCAGGATAGAGCCTGGTGGGAAATCTAAGCAGAGATACAGGAGAGTCTGGGAGATGCCAGCAGCCTCCCAAGGAGCAACAAATCAGATCGCCACCAGTAAGCCATGGGCCATGTGGTGATACATAGATAAATAGAAATTGGTTAATTTAAGATGTAAGAGCTAGCTAATAATAAACCTGAACCATTGGTCAAACAATTATAATTAATATTAAGCCTCTAAGTGGTTATTTTAAAAGCAGCTGTGGGACCAGGTAGGACAAAAGGCCTCTGGCTACAAATGGTATACCAATGTGGGGCTCTCGAAATCCATAAGGCCTGAGGAAGCTAATAAAAGGGCTCTAGTCACACATAAATGGAGCCAAAGCCATTTTCCTAGTTGCGTCTCTCATGCAGGCCAGGGTACAGAGATGCCACAGCATGCTGGCTTGAGCATGGCATGGCATGGCAGATTTCTGCCGTGATACACAGAGGTGTCTCTAAACTGGCAGCATGTTGCATGGAAGATTTAGCTTTTGCTCATGTAGACAAAAAAGGCTGCAAGTTACACAGTAAAAAGAGGTCCAGACAGAAAAACTTCTAAACAGGTTTCAATGTGTTTTACAATGTACATAGGCTTAAGAAAGGAAGAAAATAAGTACAGGCAGTTATAGAAAGAAAGAAATAATTTTTAAAACTAAAACAAAGTCTTTAAAGAGACAGCAAAATTAATATAAAAGAAAAAAGCCACATAAAGATTAGAAACACACAGGGAGTCTGAATCTTATATGTTGTGTTGATTTTAAATTTTTTGATGGCTGATGGACATGAGACATCTTCTGGGAGACTTAGGATTGAGAGAGAGACTGATAAAATATATCAATCAAAATATTTTTTAAATGCCTTAATATTAAAACAGAAGTAAAAATACATATTTATACAATGGAACTTAAAAGATGCACTGCTTTGGAAAAGTGGTTTTGCTTTTGTTTCCATGGGAAACAAGAGGCTATGGATTCCTTCCAGGTTAAGAGGGACCCGTTTTGATCAAGGTAGACCTCCTGATACTTGACAGGTAATATCTATCAATAACGATTACTACTTGTCTTCCCAGGACATGGCCATTATCTCAGAGACCCTAAAGATAACTTCGTCCACAGTCAATAGGAAGCAGTTTGGAGAAAACGACATTCACATTCCCAAGAGTTGGGAGGTATGGATGGTCTTTGGTTATTTATAGTTAATTTTGTTACACTGTGTTTATGTTTCTATTCTTGTTTAAAGGACTTTTTGTATATTGTTATAAATTTAAGGTTATTTCTGTTATTTCTGTTTAAGATATTTTTTGTATATTGATACAAATTTAAGGTTATTGTCTCTATACTACACATCTGTATCTATTTTTGCTTAAGGTATTACCTATATAGCTCATACCCATACAGATTGTTTAATTATGCAAAGTGAAGTTTTAGTCCTTAAAAGCTCTTCAGGATAATAAAGAATACAGGCTAATAGTCACCCATTATCTGTCAAACTTACAGTCATGCTAGTTAGATTTTAAAGGTAATACAGAGATATATTTCAGATAAATAGGTAGTCTTCAAATACTTCAAAGACCTACAGACTATGGCATTTAAAGTATTTAAAGAACTTAGACTGTTCTTGACAATGAGACACATCTGCTCCTGGCAGCACCAATTACTTCAAAGATGATGATGAGCATCAAAGAGACTCCTTATGGAGTTTGCTTTCATTGTGGCAAGATTAGCCACTGGACAAGGAAACCGTCCTTGCCTTTGACTGCTGACAATGTGCTGTATGAACTGGACATACAGGGCTCACAGGAAAATGACTATTGAACTTTGTCAAAACAAGGTGGAATGGCCCTTCAGGGTTTCTGCATCACAGAAGAAACTACCAGACATTCTGCAGGACACAGAGGAAAGAGACTAACAAACTGCCAATGTAGGTGGGACAGTGTCTCAAATTTCCTACTTCATTGAAAAATATGCCAGATACTATGAGCCTGTAGGCAAGAGATGGATGCCCCAATGTTACAGAAGAACTGAGGGTGACTGTCCAGGCAGCAAGATGTCTCTGTCATTTCTAGAGTTTTAGAAGCTGCTTACAATGTACTTCCTTTTAACTTAGGTAATATTATATCCTTCTGGGGTCTTCGATGGAGTTGAAGACTAGATAGTTATAATTATAGTTTTCCTTAGTTATAATAAAAGATAAATTAGATAAAGAGCTTTAGATTCACAAAGATAGCATAGATGAGAGTATTTTCTTTAATTTTGTCAAATACAAATAGACTAAATATTGTAACTGTAATTCTTGCTTGATAACCATTTTGTTATATGTAATTTTCTATGTTAAAAACTTACTTCTTGATTAGATAGAAAAGGGTACATGATATGGGATATCTTTCTGTATGCTGTGATATGTGTTGCTCTCATTGGTTGATAAATAAAGTTGCTTTGGCCTATGGCAAGGCAGGATAAAATCAGTTAGGAAATCCAAGCAAAGATACAGGAGAGGAAGGGTGGAGTCTGGGAGACTCCATCCAGCCTCTCAAGGAATAACGTGCCAGAGTACCAACAGTAAGCCACAGGCCATGTAATGATACACAGAATAATAGAAATGGGCTGATTTAAATGTAAGAGTTGGCTTGAGCTATCAGACAAACATTTATAATTAATATTAAGCCTCTGAATGGTTATTTTAAAAGTGGTTGCAGGACTGGGTGGGACAAAAAGCCTCTGGTTATAGGTCAGCACTTAGATGTGGGATGAGAAGGAGGGAACAGAATAGGAGACAGAGTAAGACTCTTTCAAGGGTCGAAGAAAGTCTGGAAATTGGTTCTCTAGAGCTGAATGAAGAAGGGTGTGGCCACCTGTGTGGAACACTATTGGCAAATGAGGCCTCAGGTTTGGCAGACAAAATCACTGGTCATGAGAACTATTTCTCTCAAGTGTTAGATTCTGACTGGAATAGGTTTAGGAGACAGCAAGGAGAGAGGAAGTGGAAACATCAAATGCGAGACAGCTCCTAAAGGGGTTTTGCAATGGCCATGGGCAGAGAGAAAAACTGGCATCCTGAAGAGGTAGCTCAGAGAGCCAGTGAACTGTTTCCCAACATGAAGGATGTGGAAAGTGGCACTAGGGCAGTTCCTGGCTGAGGGACAGTGGGGCGAGAACAGTGTGAGTGTGTGTGTGTGTGTGCACATGTATGTACATGCACGCGTGTATGTCTGTGGGCAAATTGTAGCTAAATTGGGTCCCCAAAGAGTGGGTTGGATGGGATGGCCAAGGAGGGAAGGCTGTGGTCCTTGGGAAGAGGGAAACAATGGAAGCAAAGACAGGATGTTGTTTTTGTACACCTTAGCCTATTTCAGGTTTCTTGTAGTTTCTTGAAGTGTGAGTGCCCTGCAGTTTCGAGTGATTGACTGGTAGATAGTGAATCAATGATGGCCTATGCCAGATTCTGCCCATGAGGCTGTTAGATGTTGGAGGTTTGGGAATTTTGGGGTTTACACACTTGTCTTCATTCCCTCACAGTTTAAGATTCTGGCAAATATCTTGGGAGGAAGACTGCACACTCGAGGAGCCACCCTTTAGCTGTAGGCCTTTGACTTCTAAGGACCAAGATTATAAGACAGGTCTCACTGCCTAGCCTCCAGGGCAAACTCCAGCACACAGAAAATTCCTTGTAAGGGAAACCAGCCACCACTGAGGCTAACAGCTGTTTCCATCAGTCTCAGAGGGTCCCCAGAAATGTCACTTAAACCCCCTGTCTTAAGTGACACACCAAACCATTGACAAATGTCTCCAGGGGAACAAAATCTCCCAAGAGGTTTCCTTTTGTCTGGAATTCAGCTTTTCCTTTCTTCAGTCTTCAAAGCTCCTACAGGTCTCATCTGATGTCTTTTAGGAGTTTTTTGGTTACTATAGCATATTATGGTCTATGCACAGGGAATGAATAAGACATAAGGATATGAACAAAGTATACCTGCACAGAAAAGAGACGGGGAGGGAGAGGGAGAGCGATCCTTCTGCTCTGTCTGTCCATCATCTCTGCCCTTTGTTCTTGGGCAGAGCAGAAGCACCATCCTCTCTTTGGTTATACTAATGAAATTTGAACTCAGGACTGTGTAGCATGAGTTCTAATTGGTCTTAATAATAAAAACCCAGAGTCAGATATGGGGGGGGGGGTGAAATCTGAAAGAACAGAGAAGCAAAGAAGCCAGTCACTAAAGTTCTTACCTCTATGGAATCTTCAGACCGAAAGAGGCTGGAGCCCCTGTCTCCTCCTGCCTTATATTTCTTTCTCCGCCTCGCCATATCACTTCCTGTCTATCTGTACAGACCTCCAGACCTCTATGGTTAACTAGTGGCTAGCTCTACCCTCTGATCTTCAGGCAAGCTTTATTTGTTAGAGTACAAACAAGATATCACCACAGGACTTTACACATTTCAGACAAGAGCTTGACCACTGAGTTCTATTCCCAGATGACTTTTTTTTTTAAATCTTGAGAATGGGTCCAAGTTTGGCTAGGCTGGCCTTGAACTCACATGTTTTCTGCCCCAGCTTTCTGAATAGCTGGGATTATAAATTTATGCCACAAAATCTGGCTTCTAAGTATCACTGAGTATTATTCAGGAACTACTACACTGTGAACCTTTCAAGGGTGGGTTGTGTGACACTCCTTCCTATTGTGTGGGAGGAGGGCATGCGCAGAAGCTAGTCATCCCATGTTATAACTGATGTGGGTTGAGCCTTCTGAGCCAGGAAGACTGGCCTGAAACTTAAGCTCTTGCTACTGATTTTCTGGTAGGCAACACAACACAAATGGGGTCTCTGAATTGGAACTGGAATGAGAAGATCTCTTGATATTTTATGAAGAACAGTCTTCTGTGTCTTCTAAGGGTTCTGGTGCCAATTCTGGCAGGTGAGATGTAAGCTAGTAGCCATACACTCTAGTGACTAAGGCAGAAATATTCAACGGTGAGAGAAGGGAAATGGGGGTGACTATGATGTTTACCCATTGGGGCTAGATTGTGATTTTCTAGGTTAAGAAAGTTTGAAATTCACAAGATCTTACCTGTGATAGCTGTTCTTGGTTGTCAACTTGACTACATCTGAAACTAACTAAAGACGCAAGCAGCTGGGCACACCTGTGAAGGGTTTTTAGTTAATTGGATCATGTGAGTTCTGAGGACCCACCTTCAATCGCAATCATTTGAAATTGGAAGACCCACCCTGTAGTAGGAGGCAAGCGGGCTGTGTCCCGCTGCCCGGCTAGCTTAACCCCCAAAATAACCACACAGAAATTGTATTAATTAAATTACTGCCTGGCCCATTATCTCTAGCCTCTTATTAGCTAACTCTCACATCTTGATTCAACCCATTTCTAATAATCTGTGTAGCACCACGAGGTCGTGGCTCACCGGGAAAGGTTCAGCATGTCTGATCTGGCAGCTCCATAATGGCTCTCTCTCTCTCTCTCTCTCTCTCTCTGCCTTCTTCCTCCCAGCATTCAGTTCTCTTTCCCCCCGCCTATCTAAGTTCTGCCCTATCAAAAGGCCAAGGCAGTTTCTTTATTTAACCAATGAAAGCAACACATAGACAGAAGAACCTCCTACACCATTTCCCCTTTTCTGTTTAAACCAAAAACGTTAACATAGTAAAATTACATATAACAAAACAGTTATCAAGCAAGAACTATAGTTACCATATTTATATCTACTTTATCTTTTATCATAACTAAGGAAAACTATAATTATAACTATCCATTCTTCAACTCCATCAAAGACTTCAGAAGGATATAATATTATCTAAGTAAATGAGAAGTAAGCAACTTCCAAAACTCTAGAAATGACAGAGACATCTTGCTGCCTGTACAGTCACCCAAAGTTCCTCTGTACCACTGGGGCATCCATCTTCAGCCTATAGGCCCACAGTATTCAGCAGACACTTCCATGAAGCAGGAACTTTTAAAGACAGTTCAGTAACTTTCTTCTGTATCCTGAAGAATGTCTCGCAGACTCTTTAATGAATCAGGAACCCTGAAGGATCATCTCACCTTTAGGCAAGTTCAGCAGTCATTTCTCTGCTGTTTTTTTATGTCCAGTTTATGCATCAGTCCATTCAAGAGCAGTTTCTTGCCCAAATGGCTAACAAACTCCATAAGGAGCCTCTTTGATGCCCATCTTCCTCTTGAAGTAGATTGGTGCTGCCAGGAGCAAACGTGTCTCATTGTCATGAAAAACCCTAAGTTATTAAGACATTAAATGCCATATTCTGTAGTCTTTGAAAGATATGAAGAATGCCTATTTAAAATATATCTCTATATATCTAGAAAATCTAACTAACATGACTACAAACTTGATTATTATTGATGATTATCCATTAACAACCTATATTTCTTAATTATACATTACAATTTTAAATGAGCTACACAATCACAGTACCTTAATCAAGATCAGAAATACATATATATAACAAAATTGACCTTAAATTTATATCAATAAAGCGAAATTTATACCAATGTAAATTATTCATATCTATATCATATCCCCCTTTAAATGTAAAAGAACATTTATAAACAATATTTGGGAATATGGGTGCAGTTTTTTCTCTCCAATCTGCTTCCTGCTGTATGGGGGCGCTGTTAATCACGTCTTTCATGGTGTATCCTGTGTGCTAGGTTCACCTCAGTCAGCAGTTGAGTGAAGTAATTTTCTTAAGGTGTTCACAGTGACCTTTCAGGAGGGCGTGGTCTATCATACCATATTGGTCTAGAAGGAACCCACGGGGTCTCATCCTCTGTGAAAACAAAAGAAGAACCTCTTTTCCAAAGCATCATATCCTTAGACCCAAATTTTGAAGTCATAATACCTTTATAATATACATGGTGGATTAGCTTAGGAGCACATACAATGAAAAGTCTCTCTGTACTTAGCTCCTTCACAGTCGAAAATTTCAAAGAAAACACAATAAAACATATAATCTAGACATTCTGTGAATTTTCCATTTTTATGTGGCTTATTTCTTTTAATCTATGACTATCTGTATTCTGTCTCTTTAAAGACTTTAACCCTTTTTAAAAGCATCTTTCTATACTCTTTACTTCTTTTCTCTTTTAAGCCTACTATGTACCTTTATTCAACAGTGTGGCCCATTTAGAGGTCTTTTATGTCTGAATCTGTCCTATTGCATTGTCCTTAATTCTCTATTGTCTTGAAGAGGTTTTAAAATGTTAAGCAGCTTGGTTGTAGCTGCTCTGGATGTTGGCTCTGCCTCTCTCCAATTTTAAAATGGTGGACGTGCCATTTCTGCTAGCTCTGGGGCCGCCAGGTAGGAGCCACACTCAACACTTTATCTCTGAGAATGAGCTTTCTATCTGAGTTACAGCCAAATCTGCCAGGCAGATCACTGTGCAGCCTGGAAACATCTCTGTGTATGGTGGCAGAAATCTGCCATGCTCCAGGCAGGGAGTGCTGAGTCACAGGCATGGTCTCAGGTACTTTGTTCCCAACCCCGAGTGGACACACAAATATCCGGGCCCACAAATGCCCCATAGCCGGAGTTTACACTGGCAGCAGGGCCCAGGGAGCCTCGTTTTAAAATGGCATGACTTTTTTTTTTCTGCTACAGCTGAATCAGGAAAATCTCTCTTAAAGTAGCTGCGGCAAGCCACCAGCAAACAACAGGAAGCTGTGTTAAACTCTGTATTGCTTTTGAAGCTCTCTCAGATTTTACGTGGAGTCAGTCAACCACGTTGAGGTGCCAAACTGAAGTAGGAGGCGAGCAGGCTGCATCCTGCCACCCGGCTAGCTTAACCCCCGAAATAACCACACAGAAATTGTATTAATTAAATTACTGCCTGGCCCATTATCTCTAGCCTCTTGTTGGCTAACTCTCACATCTTGATTCAACCCATTTCTAATAATCTGTATGTCACCACGAGGTCATGGCTTACAGGGAAAGATTCAGCGTGTCTGACCTGGCAGCTCCATAGCGGCTCTCTTTCTGCCTTCTTCCTCCCAGCATTCAGTTCTCTTCCTCCCAGCATTCAGTTCTCTTCCCCCCCTCCCCCGCCTATCTAAGTCCTGCCCTATCAAAAGGCAGTTTATTTATTTAACCAATGAAAGTAGCACATAGACAGAAGGACCTCCTACACCACCACCCCAAATCTGGCCTACACCTTCTCTGGCCCACAGCCTATAGAAAGGACAGGCAGGAATGCCATTTTTTGCCTTTTGCCTGCTTGTCCTCACTCTCAGTGGCAGGTGCATCTGTCCTGCTGCTGAGGTGTTCCTTCACTGGTGGCAGAGGCTGCTTCTTCGGGACACTGACATACACCGAAGACCACCTAAGCCATCCAGCCTCTTGGACAGGACAGCTACTGGATTCTTAGATTTTTCTGTGGGAAGACAGTCATTATCGGGCTAGCTGGGCCACAACCTACAGTCCGTCTAAGTGTCTCTCTCTTGCTCGTTCACGCTGTCATCCTGTCAGTTTTAGAGAATCCTGACTAAAACGCTACCTTTCCTGACTTTAAAACCAGGCTCCTGTAATTTGGAAACTAGACCACTTTTGTGCTCTAACTACTCTTTAGTCTACCTTAGTTTTCTGTTAGTGATCCTTGAAACAAGAAGTTATTAAGGCTACACCAAGAAAACCCAAAGAGAGTTGCTTGGCACTCAGAGAAAAATACTGCAAACATTGGCAAACTCTGGGAGAGGGTCAGGAGAGGTAGAAAGACAAGGGAGAGGTGGGGATGGAGAGAAGAGAGAGGGAAGGGGGAGGGAACCAATTAGACTACTGTGCCTTCCCCTTTGCTCCTTCTCTGTCTGTTGGGGATCAAACCCAGGGCCTTTGGCATACTAGACAAGTGCTCTATGACTGAGCTACATCCCCAGCCAATCTTCTTTTCTTTTTAATGAGAAACTTGACAGACAACTGGCCTATAGTCCTTGGAGAAACCCTGGGTAGCCAACAATCTGTGAGGGAAGAGAGAGGAGAGTAACACAATACTTGCAGGGTGTTCAGCTGAGGGGACTCTATCCCTCTCTATCTCAATAGTTATCAAGGACATGGCTATTTTGTACCACAGTGAAATATCTGATGTTTATGGATATAATCTAGGGGTTATCCAGGGAAAATAAAGCACACTGTCTTTGCTTTCTTAAATGAATCCGGAAGTAGAAGGTGTGGTAGGACACACGTGACTCAGTTTCCATCTGGAGTCCATTCTGACCTATAAGTCACTTGAGTCCAAGCTTGCCTGCTCCGCCTGCATCTTTGGGGGCTGTGAGAAAGTTCTGATTAAGTCCATGGGAAAGAGCGTTTTGCCTATGAGAAGTAACACATTATCTACTAAGACTCAGGCTGGTGAATGCCAACTGAGGGCACATCCAGACAGAAGGAGAAACTGCTTACTCAAGGACAGGAATAGGTTTGTGGTTAGATATACTGACTGCCTAGACTGTGCTTTGTTCTGCTTTTGTGTATAAACTCTGAAATAAACTTGGGGCTGTTCAGAGTAAGCTGGCAGTCCCCCTGCATTTTCCCTCTCAAATTCTCTCAATCTAACATTTCTTTAGCCTCAGTGCCCCTTCCAGGTACCCTGGCTGACTCTGTCGGAGCGGCTCTGACAAGAAGGAACTTGAAATAGTTCACAGTTAAAGTGTTTCATGTAGAGAGCTGCGTGCAGCCGCGCCTTTAAGATGGCGCTGGTTTCCGCCTTCCACCTTCCCGATGGTGAGTGCTCTCAGTGAAAAATAACTCCATATTTGGCTAAGGCTTGCTTCCGTGTTTCTGGACCTATCCGTAGTGCCCACGTGGCATGCTGAGGTTGGCCACCCGGAGGCTATTTAGGCTGCGGGTGGGCTTTCCCGGTGGAAAAAGATTGTTCAAGGTTCCTGAATAAACGGCTGAAAGAAGAGTCCGGTGTTGCCTCTTCCTTGCTGGTCGTGGCGGTCGCGACAGTTTAATACTTTGACTGGTCTTCAGTTTCATTGAAACTTCACTAACTAGAAACATAGGAGATCCTGTGAATTGCGGGACACATTTCAAACTCTGTATTATGGGTGTTCTCTATAGATTCTTGAAAACTGAAACATTTCCTAAGCTTCCTTGTGGCTAAGATTCCAATTATGACTTAGGTTCCTTTGGACTAATGCCTTAGCCTAAAGCTGCTGAGTGAAGTGTGGGGAGTGACCGGGCTAGAAGCCTCTACTCCTACTGATGCAGAACAGGGCAGAGGGCCACTGTTTGACCTCAGCCACTTCGTGGCTCTGCCCGCATACTTAAGGCTGGGAGAAGCTGTAATAATACGCAGCGGGCAGCGCGAGGTAGGACCATGGATCCAGGCTAGCTTATCTGTGGACCAGGCTGCAGTCAAGTCCAGTGACTTCTGAGCTTGAATTGCTCTTCCAGTGGAGACTTTCCAGTTCTAAAGCTTCTGAGGTCTCACTTTTCTAATGAGCTTAGCTGAAGTGCAGTAACACCCTCCCCCCACCCCCGCTCCCATGGACTGACTTCTTCGCGTATTTTGGAAGGTGTAGCTTCTGAAAGGGACATCGGCCATTCCCAGTTTCTAGTGAATGTGTTGTAGGTTTCTGCTGGAGGTTGGTTTTGATAGTGTGAAACTGGGAGTGGGAGGGGCTTCAGGGTAAAAGGCGTAAATGCTTGGGAAACTCACATGCACGCGGTATCTGCCGGAGCTAGAAGCATTTGTTGCTAAGGGTGATGGTACTTGAAACACGGAGGTTTATGTAGGCAGGTTCAGCTGAAGGTAGACCACACCACAGTAACTAAGGCTTCAGGGACAGAATAGAAAGTCCTGATATGTACAGATGTGAAGAGATATTATGAGTGGTGGGCAGTGCATTTACTAGTTCTTATATTTGGAGGAATGAAGGGGTGGAAGGGATTAACTCCCTCCCCAGTCCAGGCAAGGCTGGTGGAGATGCTCTTCTGACGAATCTGGGAAGGGCTTGGAGAGATGGTGTGCCCCTCCCCCTTGCTAGCAGTCATGTATTTAATTCTTTTAGGGTATGGATGGGATGATTTTAAAGAGCTATTTAGAGACCAAGGAAGCAGCTCCTTGGTCAGCAGAACTGAGAACTTTTAATGGCTGAGATGGAATCAGTAGAATTATTTGAAGGTTACAATGACACGTTCATCCACAAAGCTTTTCTTCAGTCTTTTCTAGGAGACTTTGGAGTGATTTCACAACTATCTAATTTTAATTTCCCCAACAGTCTTGTGAGGTAGGTAAGAACCCTACTTACGCTTTTTTTTTTTATCAGTTCATAAAATTTCAAGACAAGTATTTTTCAAAGAAAGCACATGGGGCCAAAGTGTGAAGTTAGCCAAAAAAAGTTTGTCTCCTCCCTGCAAAGCTGTGATTCCTGCTGCTGGAGGTGGTTTTAGTCTATATTGTCCTCTTTCCATTCCGACCCCTGGGCCACCAATAGCCTTTGGTGTAGTCACACAGGTCTTGGTGCTGACTGACTGTAGACCCTAGGAACATTAATCATAAATGCTTTCCTATGGCACCAGCCATGTCTATGCAAAGAGAATGCTTTCTTTAGCTGGGCGTTTAGAGAGGTCTCAGAGTTGCAGAAAATTTTTTTTGAGACATAAAACTCTGGACCCTTTAGCATGGTCTTTGTTGGGCAACTCAAAAGGGCCTTCTCAGAGTGGGAACTACTTGAGAAAGGCAGGTTGTTTTAATGATGTTTGTCATTGCCTGCTATAGAGAAAATGGTCTGTCAGTTACGCTAGGCCTTAGCCAAAGTTGGTTGCTTCAACAATTGTCTTCTTACTACTTCTATTGTCTGAGGAAAGAAATAATTCTGCTGCTCTGCTCAGCTAAATTTACTCCCATCAGCAGCAAAAGCTGGCAAAATTTCTAGCAAACTTTAAACAAAATTTCTAGCACACTAATGACTAGCAGACACAGTCAGTGTATCTGAGATGGGTAAGGCCAGAAAGAGAATGGAACTTCTTCCCTTTTTTAGCCCGGGATTTGAAAGAGGCTACATGGAAGTAGCTGTATTTCATGAAAGCAGGCAGCTTTGTGTGAGACTGAATTTCTGTTTTAAAGAGGTCAGGTTGCATTGGGCTATGGATTTTGATTTTAGTTTTGATTTTATTTCTTATTAATGAATGCTTAAGGCATCTCCTTTTCATATGTAATTGCTAAAATGAGCTTAGGGCTGGAGTATCCTTGTGAAATTAATTACGTCTTTGCTTTTAATCTAGAATTGGTAAAATGAAGGGTTTAAGAGGGCATGTGTAATGCCCAGTGCTTGCCAGCTTCTCACTTCAGCTGGAAGGGAATTCTGGAAAAGGTTGATGTGGCTTCCAACATTTTTTTAATATTGTCCACAAAACTTAGCAAGTAAGTAATCTACTAATACTAAATATACACACGTGAGACTCTCTTAAAATTTCATTAGTAAGTGGAGGGGTTGGGGAGGAGCCCTTGGGTGTGCAGCAGGGGGTGTGGTGCTATTGATCCATTCTTTGTGGATGTTGAAAAGCTGAGGGGATTTAGGTGGGAATAATTGTACTAGATCATGATCTAACTTTGTGCTGAATAGTTGGGCAACGACCACACTATTTTGTTAAATCCTTATGATCAAACCTTATGAATTTATGGCAGGATAGTCTGCACAATTCAGCCTTGTATGCTGAGGATAAGTCTTTGTTTACAGCCATAATTCTTTTCCCAGAAGATCCAGAATCAAATTCCCCCATAGAGCCGTCATAGCTAATGTTTTGTGTTCTCAGCAGTTTGGTGCTGTTGTTATTTTGAACTCTATAAGACAGAGCTTTGAAAGAGCCATTGCCTACATGTTTAGATAGATGAAGGTCTTCGTCAGAGTTCATTTCAAGTCATGCCAATGTATTCTGCTTAAAAACCATCAGTAGCTTGGGGTTGGAAGGATGGCTCTGAGCTAAGAGCATCTGCTGCTCTCTCAGAGGACTGGGTTTAGTTCCCAGCACTCACACTGTACTTTACATGATCATCTGTGACTCCAGTTTCAGGGGATCTGAAGCTCTTTTCCAGCTCCCTGGGCACTGGGCACCCATGTGAAACACAGTGATGCATGCAGGCAAAATGCTCATATACATAAAATAAAAATTAACGGCCCCACAAATCAACAGTGGCTCCCTGTGCCCGTAGTAAACCCACACTCCTCAGTCCATCCTTTTTCAAACCAACTGTGACTGTCTCCCTTCTGTCACAGGGCTTTTTAGTGTTTTGTTTCAGGCACAGAAAGTGATCAGGGCAAAGGATTAGGGGCAGGAAATCACAGTGAGTGTTGGGATAGAATGAATGAAGGGGCCTGAGGATTGGTCCTGGTGTCATGTGTGGCATTGAAAAGTCCCTGAAATTCTCTGTTGCATGTATTGTACCTAGCTACTGCCAGGGACAGGGAGGCAAAAACAATGATTCCACCATGCCTACGCCAGGCCCTATATATGCTGTGGGTTTAGGGCTGGTGAACAGTTGGCACAGATGCAGTTAACGACTTTGGATAGATGTCAGGTCATGGTCTTAGCAATAATAAGGATTGTTTCCTTGATTAAATATATATAATTTATAATTATATATATGTATATATATATATACATATATATAAAGTTTTCCCATATTATGGTAGGATTTAAAAACCACAATGACCTTAAATAAGATACTTGGCCATTAGAAACTTAGCAGTGACCTACACTGCTGAAGCAGCTCACACACAAACACATGCGGGCACACACGGGCACACACACACCCCTCTGCTCTCTTTGCTGTCCAGCCGGGATAGCTAGCCTTTTTCCTAGCTATCATTGTGGCAGGAGGTCTCTCCTCTCCTAGCAACAGCAGCACTCCTTCAGAAGGCTTTGTCTCCTCTTCTGAGCGACTGGCTCAGAGCGGAGATGAGGAATAGGAAGCTCCTGCTCCCTCTTGGCGGAAGCTGCTCTTAGCAGTCTTAAGAGTTGGAAAATTCCAGAGGGAGGGATTGGAGGTTGTGTGCTCTGCAAGTGGGTTTGCGTCTGGTAATGAAGACATAAGCTTTAGTAGAGTGACACAGAGGTGATGAGGCTGGAAGTAGGAAGTGTCTGGGGAGTGAGCCTCAAAGAGGAAGAAAGTGTGATGTGAGCCCAGGAGCAGGAGGGGGAAAGGCGAAAGGAGAGAGGCATTGTGGCTGCAGGGCACACAACAGCCCCAGAGATGGAAATGAAAGGAGACCTCCACTACCACAGTTCAGATCAAAGGGGAAGGGAGGATCTGCTAGTGAAGTCGGATCGATACACTTTCTCAGAAATATGGGGAACTTTGGAGAGCCATCCCCTGGCAGAGGGCAAGGCCCCCCAAGGAGAAAGACCACAGGCTCAAGGTTGGGAGGCAATACCCTCTTCTTACTTCAGGCCAGCTGAGACCCAGGGAGTCCAAGCTCCAAATAATTCAACTGAAGGCAAGGGAAGGAAAGCATAAATTGCTGCAAAACACAAAATGGAAGCAAATATCCTTTCTGATTTACAAAGAACAATGTCAGTAACAAATTACACAACATTAACACTGGCCAGGCACATTCCTCAAATCTCTATAAATATATGAACTCATGCGGCTCAGAAGCGCTAAGCAGTTGTCTAGTCAATAGATGAGCTCATTTAATCATCACAACAACCCGTGAAGCCATTTTTGTTATACTTATTTTCTAGATGGGGGTGCTGAGGCGGCTAGAGGAAGGTAAACTTCTGAGCTGCAGGGTACTACATCTCACTCAGCCGGGGGTGCAGCTGTCCTGTGCAAGTGCTGGGGGATATTTGCACACTGTGTGAAGGTGTGTTGCTGTGATTGGTGTAATAAAAACTGAATGACCAATAGCTAGTCAGGAGGTTATAGGCAGGACTTCTGGCAGAGAGAGGAAGTAGGAGGAGGAATCTAGGAGAAGGAGAGAGGGAGGAAGAGAAAGGGAGGAGGAGAAAGGGAGAGGAGAGGGAGAGGGTGAGGGAGAGAGAAAGGGAGGGAGGAGCAAGGAGACGCGGAGGAAGCAGGTTGGGTAGACTGATACAGAAATGCCGACTCCACGACTCTGTGGGATATCCAAGGGCAAGTTGGGAAAGGAAAAAATGGAGGGATGGAGGCAGGGAAGGGAGACAAGAAGGGAGTGAGGGGGTTCTCTTTTTGGCAATCTCTTCACCTTTCCGTGAAAAATGATGGAGAAGGGAAATTCTTCGCCCAGCGACCTCCAGAACTTTCAGACATGAAGACGCCTTGTGGATGCTGGGAACTTTGTGCCCACAGATACAAAGGAACCTTGTAAAAACCACTTCTCCTACACATTCTGCTACCACAGTGGGGAACAGCATGCCAAGGCGTCTATAGATTTGACCTTGGGCCACGTGCCACTTGTTTAAAAGAGTGTCTCCCAGGACTTGCCTCTGACTGGAACTCCCTGAGGTGGGGCTTTTGAAGCTGCAGTTGAGCAATGCCCCAGCATGATTCTGAAGCACTCCTGGGTTTGAGAGCCTGTGCATTCTGTTCCGAAAATAATACAGTTCTTATGTTTTCCCTGGGGCTATTTTTGCCTTAATGTGGGGAGAAAATGAAATGGCCTGTGACCTCAGGATTTTTACAGGATTTTTAATATATTCACAAGCCGAGCTGAAATGGCAGAAGCCTGAGATTTTTGCTTTTGAGCAGGCTGTGCCTCTCTTTATCCTGTCGGTTTCCTGGTGATCTTTTCTGACCTTGAAAGGTTTGGTGAGCCCTTCAGTTTGGGAAAGTTTAAATCAGGAATATTTTTTACTTCAGAATAATCTGTAGCTGGGAGATTATCTTTGGTATGTGTCATAATGATAAGATTTGTGGAAGTTGTGGGAGGGAAGCGCTCCCTAGGTGGTCCTACCGAAAAGGATGTGTTTTGTTCATTCTTAACCCAAGTTCCTTTATTGAAATCTAGGAATGTCTCATTGTGGAAGCTAATTTATAGAAACCAATTTTTCTAAGAATGTTTTTTTCTAGAACGTGTCTAGAAAGTGTGTATATATGTATATATGCATGTATGTATGTTGGCATATTTTGTAGGCAGAGATTGCTTGTTTGTTCCCGGCCACCCAGACCCAAAACAAGCACATAAAAACTGTATCAATTACAACACTGCTCGGCCAATAGCCGAGGCATATTCCTGGTTAACTCTTATATTTTAAATTAACCCATTTCTATTAATCTGTGTATAGCCACATGGTTGTGGCCTACCTGCAAGGTTCCATTCAGTGTTCGTCTCCTGCGGTGGCTACATGGCATCTTGTTGACTTGGCCTTCTTTCCTCCTCTGTCTGCTTGGAATTCTGCCTTACTCTATTCTGAGCTGCTGTAGGTCCAACGCAGTTTCTTTATTAACCAATGATAATAAAACGTATTCACAGCATACAGAGGGGAATCCCATATCAAGTTTTGTCAGTAAAACTTCCTGTCAGAAACTCAGGAGCTAGGACTGACTTACAAGCCACTGGCCACTGTGGCTTCCACCCTTCCAGAGAACTGTATTTCCACAGTTTCTTTGATCTTTGCCCGTTTTCCTCCTAGTGACTTCCATGAGGACATCTCTGATTCTACCCTAAGTTCTGCTGTGCAAGAGGTAGGGTCTAAAAGTGTAGTCTGTGAGTAGGCAGTCTAGGTTTGGCTGGGATTCTTATTTGATTGAGATAGATATGATCTACATGATAGAGGAAGTGTGTTGTGCTGCATCCGATCCCTCCATAGGATGGTTGTGGGAAGATGCGCTGGAGATAAAAATCTTTATCCCTAAGTTTGAGAAACATCTCAGAGGAAGGCTACAGCAAGTCTCCAGGTGTTAGATTGACACCAACAATGTGAGAACGCAGTGTAAGAGGTTGCAAAAGAGACAAGCAGGTTCTTGTCAAGCAGACCAGGGTCCCCAGACCCACTGCCCAGGCATTTGCTAAGGCCTGCTCATAACCAGCTTCCTTAGCTGGAAGCCTAGGCTGTGATATGATATTAGGCAGGGTTCTGGGTCTCACATAGGCCCAGGGACAGTCAATCTGTTACAACTTTAGTTTCTGTCTTGAGAGCTTTCAACTTTATGGGTTTGACCTTAAACATGGATGCTTCTGATGCATGCATAAGTCATGTTATGCTAGCTTCTTAATATGTAGCTATGACTCTGGAAGATGTTGTGATGAGGAAGCGAATTGATGAGCAGTGAACACAAATCCCATCTGAAATGTGGCTTTGGGAAGGCATTTGAAAGGAGTTTAAGTGAAGAATCGGAGGAAGTAGGAAACCAGATGCCAACACTGCTGAGGTCATTCTTCTGGGGGCGGTTTCAAGGCTACTCCTTGATATTTCTAAATCAGAACAGAGAAATGATTTATGGTATTTAAATAGGATTAGTACAGCTTTTTGTGGTATGCTTAAAGATTAATAAAACACATTTCATCAAAAGACAAATTTCCCTAAATTAGCACTCTACCCTTAGGTTTAAGTATGACAGAATAATTATAAATGCCCACAGACTTGATGCTCTTTTTGCTTTTTATTCCAACACTTATTTCTCAAGTTACCAAGCAGTTATTCTAACTATTGGGGTTATAGCAATAACTCAAATAAACAAAGTTCTTGAGTTCATGGAGCTTATACTCTGGCTTGGGAAGACATAGTAAAAGGCATCACACTGTCAACTGTCATGGGCAGTTTTTGGTCTATCTCCTAATAGACCCCTCAGCTTCTTCACTCTAGAAGTATGTTTTCTGCTTTATGTCACTGGGGACAGGCTTTGAGGTTTCAAAAGTCCCTGTAAACCCCAGTTATCTCTGCCTTGTGCTTGTGGATTAAGATGTAAGCTCTCAGCTACTGCCCAGTGCCATGATCCCCACCATCATGGTCATAGACTTTAACCCTCTGAAATTGTAAGCTGTCAGTGGACTCTTTATAAGTTGCCTTGGTCATGGTTTCTTATGACAGCAATAGAAAAGTAGCTAAGACAATGGCTTCTTGGACCCATATTTTTTTTTTGATCATACTGCTAATCTATCTCAGGGCCTATATTGAACTCTCCTTATGTTTCTGACTTTAAATTGATGAATATCAGAGCTAAGTTCTCAAAAACATCTTACCTCCTTTCGGCTCTATGCTGATGGTATAAAGTCATGTTACTGTCACATCAGAACCATCATCCATATCTTGAATTTTGAAGGCAAATGGGTGGAGCTAGAAACCAACCATCATTTTGAGTGAGGTAACCCAGACACAGAAAGACAATTATCACATGTACTCACTCATAAGTGGTTTTTAAACATAAAGCAAAGAAAACCAGCCCACAAGTCACAATTCCAGAGAAACTAGACAACAATGAGGACCCTAAGAGAGACATACATAGATCTAACCTACATGGGAAGTAGAAAGAGACAAGATTTCCTGAGTAAATTGGGAGCATGGGAACCTTGGGAGAGGGTTGAAGGGGAGGGGAGTAGAGAGGAAGGGAGGGGAGCAGAGAAAAATGTAGAACTCAATAAAAATCAATAAAAAGTCATGTTACTGCTTCTAGGAATTTTAATTTCAAATCCAACTGCTTTTTACTCTGCTTCTTCACTTTGATGTATAGATAGGCTTTCCAAACTGTATAATCGACCTCTTGGTTTTCTTCCTCAAGAGTCTTTTCCTTTTCAGTCAACGGCAACTTCATTTTTATAGTTACTCAAGAAAAATCTTGGAATCATTCTTGACTTCTTTTTCTCATACTCTAAATCCAATTCTTCAGATTTAGCTGCAAAGGTATTCACCATCATGTTGTCTTAAAATGTAGAAACTTGAAAATAATGAAACTTCCGTGATAATGGAAGAATGGGTAAATCATGGTACTTCTAGTCATTAAAATGATACTGCAATAACTAAGCCAAGAAGGTACATTAAAAACTCCTATGTGATCCACAAAGATGCTGTTAAAAAATGAAAAGAGATAAAGTCTGTTGATAGCAACTATAGGCAATGATGTGGGAACCTCAGGCTACTGCTGATAAGACTGTAGACTGGTACACTGACTATGGAAACTGTAGGTGGAGACTGCTTGTCCATTTCCCGGCAGCCCAGACCCAAAATAATTATGCAGAAACTATATTAATAACAACATTGCTTGGTCTATTAGCTCAGGCTTCCTATTAACTAGCTCTTACATCTTGAATTAATCCATTTCTATTATTTTGTATTTTACCACAAGGATCATAGTTTACCTGTAAGGTTCCTGGGGCATCTGTCTCCTTTGGTGGCTACATGGCATCTCCCTGACTCTGCTTTCTTTCCTCCTCTATCTGCTTGGAATTCCTGCCTTACTCTATTCTGCCCTTTTGTAGGCCAAAGCAGCTTTATTCATTAACCAATAAAAGCAATACATGTGTAGAAGGACTTTCCACACCAGAAAACTATGACAAAAACTTTTGCAGAAATTAAAAGCAGAGACTTTACTAACCTCAACCCCTCTTCTGTGTATATACCAGAAGAAGACAAAACCACCCCTTTGAAAAGATACTTTATCCCCATGTTTTCTGCTATATTGTTCACAATAGCCAAGGAATATAAATGCCCACCAACAAACATGCATAAAGAAAATGTAATGTATTTATCAGATGGGATGATATTGGCCTCAATAAAGGATGAGATTCTGTTATTTCCTATAGCATGAATGGTCCAGAAGACATTATGCTAAGTGAAAAAAGCCACCGGCAGTCATAAAAATGTTACGTGATTTTTATTACAGCAGAGTTCAAATACACAGATAATGAAATAGTGGTTACCATTAATGGAAGAAGAATGGAAAGAAAGTGGGGAGAAGCAGGTTAAAAGACACAAATACAGAGATTTTTGGTAACTAGCTTTAGAGACCTAATGGCCAGTGTGAAAACTGGTGAATGGACTTGCACTGACTGCATTGTGTTAGGTATTCTTGCTAGATAAACAGACTATCCCTCCCTTACCTGACTTTTGATTCTACAGTTTTAGTTTCCTGAAGACAGTATAGGTGGGAAAATATTTAGTGGAAAACTCCAGAAGTAACCAGTTCATAAGTTGTCAATTACATGCTGTTTTGGTAGCATAATGAATTGGTCATTGTTTTCCTGAATACTCTGCTCACCAGTCATGGTGATGTCTCAGTAATCAGTCTGACCATTGTGCTTCAGCAGTGTTTGTATAGAGCTTGGGTCTATCGAGTTTGAGTATCCATTGCAGGTCTTTGGAGCAGGTCTTCTGTGGGTGAAGGGCATCTGGACTTTACTGTAAATTTTAGACATTCTTGCTCTCCCAGTATAGGAACTACAAGAGATTACAGACATCTCAATATTCTTTACTATAGTGACAAGAGAACCATCCAAATCCTCTAACAACATGTTATAAATATGAACTGTCAATTTTGTTTTTGAGAGATGTAGCTAACATCTCACAATTTAAAACATTTGTTGCACACAATTTCAAACATGCTCAGTGATAAAGAACTGTGAATTCATTGCCCAGCTTTAACAATGATCCACTTACAGTTTTATACCCCAATTCATCCCCTACCTCTCTCCACGGGATTATTTTTAAAGCAAATCTTATATGTATTATTTACAAGGTGGTGGTTTTGTCTTCTTTGAATATATATAATAATTTGGAATGAAATACTATAAATACTATGTTACAAAAGAAGATCACAGTAGGAAGTACATGGCTTCCCTTTGGTAAACAGGAAGTCTGTCAGGATACGCACCTCTGAATACGAAATGACTGCTTGCATCTTCTTTGGCTTTATATATTTCTCATAGTGCACATGTGGAGAAAAGATGACAGCAGTTGGAGGAAGATGTTGATGCCAACACTCCAGCTATTTTCCTCTTGAAAATTTAATTTCTGTGGTTCAGCGTGGGTGCTTTATGCGGCAGAGCAGGCATAATCCCTCTACAAAGGCAAGGTTGGTTTCTGTTGGTCTCTCTTTTCTCCTTGGCTGTCAGTAATTTAAAATTTCGATATCAGCATCTATTATGACAGCATGGTTTCTCATAGTCAGCTCTCCTGACAATCTTGTGCTTGAACATTCTTTTCTGTGGAAGGTTGTCTTTTCCACTGGAGAATGTTTAGTAGCATCTGGTTTTTTACCCTATTAGGTGCTAGTATTATCTTCCCCTACCAGCTGCAATAATCAAAAGTACTTTAGACATTGACAAGTGTGTCTTTGTAAGATAAAGTTACCCTTGGCTGGAAATCACTGCACTCTTGTGTGTGTGTGTGTGTGTGTGTGTGTGTGTGTGTGTGTGTGTGTGTAATGCCTATATGAATTAAAATATATGGAGATCAGCAATAAAAACTTTTTCATTCATTTTACTGACTAAAACCACATGGAGAATATAATTTATGACCTGAAAAAGGTTGCTGTTGTGTTTTGCTGATACCCACATCTAATTAACCAACCTATGAAACAATGGCTAACTGTCATCTGCATATTTGAGACATCCAGGAACAACCTTGACCAGTTCAACTTTGAGATAAGCAAAGGTCATGAATGAAAGATCTCTTGTCAGCTATGACAGTGGTGTCTCCAGCTTACCAATGAACTGTTTCACTATCATTCACGATGCAGGGAAATATTGTGTGGAAGTTAAAAAGTGGGAGATTTCTGCCTAGAAAATTAATGATGTTACAAACGTACCAATAGGTCTTTTGGTTAGTAATTAACACATAAACATGGTTGCCAAATAAAAAGGAAAAGGAGGGTTTCCACCATAATGGAAACATTTAATTAAAGAAGCATTGGCGTGAGAAGTCCTTCTGTATATGTGTTGCTTTTATTGGTTAATGAATTAAGCTGTTTCAGCCAGTGGCTTAGCAGAATAGAGCTAGGTGGAAAAACTAAACTGAATGCTGGGAGAAAGAAAGCAGAGTCTAAGAGAAGCCATGTAACTGCTGGTGGAGACAGATGTACTGGAACCTTACTGGCAGGCCAAAAGCCTCATGGTAAAATATAAAATAACAGAAATGGGTTAGTTTAAGATATAAATGCTAGCTAGAAATATGCTTAAGCTATTGGCCAAACACTATCACAAATAATATAGTTTTTGAGGGATTATTTCATGGTCTTGGCAGCTGGGAGTGAAGAAGAGGCTTACTACTACAGATTAAGCACACCAATGTATGCTAACTAAATCCAAATAAACCTGAGAAGGCTTGGAAATAAATTCTAGACACACATACACAAAAACAAAGTTTAGCCATGTTTTCTTTTTCAGATGGGCTCTGTTTGCTGGCAGTGTGCTATAGCTTCTTTAAGAGAGCTATTCCTGATTTAGTGGTAGCAGAAAAAAAAGGTAGGGTCTCAAAAAGGCGGCTTCCTGGTCCATGCTGCCAGCATGAACTCTGGCTCTTTCAGGAGGCTGAGCACTTGAATGGGATTTGTGAGCAGAGTGCTACAACTTGCTTAATGGCAACATAGACCCACGGTTTGCCTAAAATGAGGCAATGTGCATGGCTCTAAGAGACAGCAAACATGCCTCTGCCATGTTAGACTGGGCCGAACATGCCTCTGCCATGTTAGGCTGGGCTGAGCAAGCAAGCAGGATGGAGGAGCTGGTCCTAATCAGGCCCTCTTAGCATTAAAAAAAAAAGTGGTCCTGGTCAGAAAAGAATTACAGATACACAATAAAGACAGATTCAAATGAAAAAGATCTCTAAATGTGTCAGGGTGTTGGATAAATGTATGTAGGCTTGGGAGAGAGAAGAAAAAGAATATAGATAGTTATAAAAAAAGAAGTAAATGGTTTTAAAAAATAAAGTCTTTAAAGAGAAAGAGTACAGACAGTTATAGATTAAAAGGAGTAAAGAAAAATAAGCCATGTAAAGATAGAAAATACACAGAGAATCTGGATTATGTTTATTATTGTGTTTTCTTTGAATTTTTTGACTGTAAAGGAGCTAAGTACAGAGAGACTTTTCATTGTATCAGCTGCTAAGCTAAGTTAACATATATACTTTAAGGGTCTCTTGACTTCAAAATTTGGCTCTAAGGATAAGTTGCTTTGGAAAAGAGGTTTTGCTTGTATTTTCACAGAAGATGAGAACCTGTGGATTCCTTCCAGATTAATGTGGTTTAATGGACCAAGACCACCTGAAAGGTCTCTGTGAAAACCCCCATAAGAAAATAATTTGCCCAACAAAAAGCAAGAAGCAGCCCTTGTCCCACGGAGCTGAGCGGAGCAGAGCGGGCAATTCTCAGTAAGGCCGCCCTTGGGACTGGGAATCCCTGGGCGAGAGAGAAGCCCAACCAGCTTCGGCAGATTCATCCGGACCCTGGCAGATATGCCCGGACAGAGGGACCAAGCCACTGAGACTCTCCCTAACACATTTGAAGGAAGAGATGGACAGGCACCAATCAAAGAATTCATCCAACAACCTGAAAAGCAACATGATAACACCAGAATCCAGCGATTATGGAACAGGAAGACCCGAGCAACCTATCCCAGAGGAAGTAGAAGAAATTGACTTTAAACGTAACTTTATGAAAGTTATAGAGACCTTTAAAGAAGAGGTGAAAAACTCTTTTATAGAAAGGGATGAGAAAACTAATAAAAAGTTAGAAATGAATAAATTCCTCAAAGATACCCTAGAAAACCAAGAAAAAGCAGTCAAACAGGTAACGGAAACAGTTCAAAACTTGAAAACTGAAATGGAGGCAATGAAGAAAACACAAACCAAGAGATGGCGGGAAATGGAAAATCTGGATAAATGAACGGGAACCACACAGACAAGTATAACCAACAGAATACAAGAGATAGAAGAAAGAATCTCAGACGCAGAAGATGCGATAGAGAAAATAAATTCAGTGATAGAAGAAAACAACAAATCCAACAAATTCGCAAGACAAAACATCCAGGAAATCTGGGACACCATGAAAAGACCAAATCTAAGAATAATTGGGATAGGAGAAGAATTCCACTCCAAAGGCCCAGAAAATATATTCAACAAAATTATTGAAGAAAACTTTCCGAACCTAAAGAAGGATATTCCTATGAAGGTTCAAGAAGCATACAGAACACCAAATAGGCTGGATATAAAAAAAATCATCCCCTCGCCATATAATAATCAAAACACAAAACATACAGAATAAAGAAAGAATATTAAGAGCCGCAAAGGAAAAAGGTCAAGTAACATATAAGGGTAAACCTATCAGAATTACACCTGAC